>OY856188.1:107948699-108172699 GCA_963693315.1 Diogma glabrata
AATAAAAAAATAAATAAAATAAAAAAATTAATAAAATAAAAAAATAAATAAAATAAAAAAATAAATAAAATAAAAGAATAAATAAAATAAAAAAATAAATCAAATAAAAAAATAAATAAAATAAAAAAATAAATAAAATAAAAAAATAAATAAAATAAAAAAATAAATAAAATAAAAAAATAAATAAAATAAAAAAATAAATAAAATAAAAAAATAAATAAAATAAAAAAATAAATAAAATCAAAAAATAAATAAAATAAAAAAACAAATAAAATAAAAAAATAAATAAAATACAAAAATAAATAAAATACAAAAATAAATAAAATACAAAAATAAATAAAATACAACAATAAATAAAATACAAAAATAAATAAAATACAAAAATAAATAAAATACAAAAATTAATCATGGCGAAATTTCGATTTAATTATAATTTAAAAACTATATTGCAATAATGTCTGTAAAAAGTATTAACTCAGAAATAACTTCGATTGGATTAAGAAGTTGCACACAAATTTACATTGGTTTATGGATATCTCACTATTTTGTCTAAAGGCTTATGAATCAATAACAATAAAATATGCTGGATCGAGAACACTCGTTAATACATTTGAAATGTCTCGTACCATAATCGAGCTAAGTTTATTGCCATAGGAACTCGGACGACTCAAACTATGTTGCTCGTAGCTGTATTAATGCGCATTACCAATCTACGATTCCAGATATTGTAGATCTCCTGGCATCTGATAATTGTTTGGGATTTATTGGCAGTTTCTATAATCTAATTAAGCCAAACACTCTTTATAGACTGAGAGCCCGCGACGGCCAGACCTTCGTTATTTTATAAAAGCTGAAAGTTTCTCTGCGCAAACCCCCTACTCAGGTAGGAACGATTAACGATATATGAAGTTTGGATCATAGTGGCTTTGGCAGGGAGCAGGTTCCAAAGGGGCCTCCAAAGTTTCGTGAAAGTATAAAAGCTAATTTTTTTATATATTATTCGGGATAGTATTAGAAGTCACGTCATCCAATGCCAGACACTTACTATCGTGGAAACCCCCTGCCAGACACCCTTAAACTTTAAAGTTTAAGGGTGTCTGGCAGGGGGTTTTGACGATAGTAAGTGTCTGGCATTGGATGACGTGACTTCTAATACTATCCCGAATAATATATAAAAAAATTAGCTTTTATACTTTCACGAAACTTTGGAGGCCCCTTTGGAACCTGCTCCCTGCCAAAGCCACTATGATCCAAACTTCATATGTCGTTAATCGTTCCTACCTGAGTAGGGGGTATACGCAGAGAAACTTTCAGCTTTTATAAAATAACGAAGGTCTGGCCGTCGCGGGCTCTTAGTCTATTAAAATTTCATTTTTAAGTCAAAAAACTTTTATTATTTCGTTCCTACTCCTAATGAAATTTTTATTTTTTACTTCATTCCTTTGAAGATGACAGATGGATTATATTTTTAAATTCTGAAGAAAATTAGTACTTTTTCGTCATCCTTTTCATTTATTTCTTTATGACATTTACAGTTATATTGCACAATTTAATTGATGAAATGTTCAATTATTTTCTTTTGCAAGTTTGTTTTTATTTTATTTTTTTATCTATAAATACGTAAGCACTATTTTGTGTTATACCATTTAAAGCTATTTGGCGAATTAAAAGTGGAGCAATATGTATATCGTTGGAAAGTTCTGAGCAGTAGTTTTGCCGAAACACATTTTTTAGGAATTTCGATGATTTTCGTTGAAAAAAGGGAGAAATGTGAAGGTGTGTCTTTTGGTGGGTTTTATCGATTATTTTGTTTGTTGTAGTTATTTTGTTGGAATTTTATTTACAAAAACCGAATTTCGGCCCCTGGGCGATTATAGTGTATACCCTTGTAAAAAAAATTGATAGAAAACGATAGAAACCGATAGACCGTTTTCTATCGTTTCCTATGCGGTTTTTGAATGAGAATTAATGGGTTGGAATCGTTTTTTCCCATAGAAACGGATGCGGACTCTTACGTTTTGCCTTTTGTGGTGGACGCAATTTCTATCGTTTTTGGGTGTTTCTTATCGTTATTTTCTGATAGAAATGAAAATTTAGTAAAAAAATAGAACCGTTTTCTATCGTTCCCTATGCGGTTTTTGAATGAAAATGAATGTTTGTATCGCTAGAATGTTTGTATCGCTTTAATCGTTTCCTATCGTTTTTTGGTAGATTATGAATCGTTTTCAATGGGTTATTTCACATTTTTTTTTTTCTGTCAATTCCTATTCGTTTTAATCGTTTCTTATCGTGAAAGGCGAATTTCAGTGCAATATCCTATCGTTTTGAATCGTTTTCAATGGGTTATTTCACATTATCTTTTTTTCTGTTAATTCCTATCCGTTTCAATCGTTTCTTATCGTAAAAGCCGAATTTTAGTGCAATATCCTATCGTGTTGAATCGTTTTTAATGGGTTATTTCACATTATCTTTTTTTTCTGTTAATTCCTATCCGTTTTAATCGTTTCTTGTGGTAGAAGCCAAATTTCAGTGCAATATCCTATCGTTTTGAATCGTTTTCAATGGGTTTTTTCACTTTATTTTTTTTTGTTTATTCCTATCCGTTTTAATTGTTTCTTATCGTAAAAGCCGAATTTCAGTACAATATCCTATCGTTTTATTTTATTTATTTTTTATTTTATTTATTTTTTATTTTATTTATTTTTATATGAAAAATTTTTATAAATAAAATAAAAAAATAAATAAAATGAAAAAATAAATATTATTTATTTTTTATTTTATTATTTTTATAAAATAAATAAAATAAAAAATAAATAAAATAAAAAATAAATAAAATAAAAAATAAATAAAATAAAAAATAAATAAAATAAAAAATAAATAAAATAAATAAAATAAATAAAATAAATAAAATAAATAAAATAAAAAATAAATAAAATAAAAAATAAATAAAATAAAAAATAAATAAAATAAAATAAAAAATAAATAAAATAAAAAATAAATAAAATAAAAAATAAATAAAATAAAAAATAAATAAATTTAAAAAATAAATTAAATAAAAAATAAATAAAATAAAAAATAAATAAAATAAAAAACAAATAAAATAAATAAAACAAATAAAATAAAATAAAATGAAAAATAAATAAAATAAAAAATAAATAAAATAAAAAATAAATAAAATAAAAAATTAAAAAAAAAACAAAATAAATAAAAAAAATTAAATAAAAAATAAATAAAATAAAAAATAAATAAAATAAAAAATAAATAAAATAAAAATAAATAAAATAAAAAATAAATAAAATAAAAAATAAATAAAATAAAAAATAAATAAAATAAAAATAAATAAAATAAAAAATAAATAAAATAAAAAATAAATAAAATAAATAAAATAAAAAATAAATAAAATAAAAAATAAATAAAATAAAAAATAAATAAAATTAAAAATAAATAAAATTAAAAAATAAATTAAATAAAAAATAAATAAAATAAAAAATAAATAAAATAAAAAACAAATAAAATAAATAAAACAAATAAAATAAAATAAAATAAAAAATAAATAAAATAAAAAATAAATAAAATAAAAAATAAATAAAATCAAAAATAAAAAAATAAATAAAATAAATAAAAAAATTAAATAAAAAATAAATAAAATAAAAAATAAATAAAATAAAAAATAAATAAAATAAAAATAAATAAAATAAAAAATAAATAAAATAAATAAATAAAATAAAAAATAAATAAAATAAAAAATAAATAAAATAAAAAATAAATAAAATAAAAAATAAATAAATTTAAAAATAAATAAAATAAAAAATAAATAAAATAAAAAATAAATAAAATAGAAAATAAATAAAATAAAAAATAAATAAAATAAAAAATAAATAAAATAAAAAATAAATAAAATAAATAAAATAAGAAATAAATAAAATAAATAAAATAAATAAAATAAAAAATAAATAAAATAAAAAATAAATAAAATAAAAAATAAATAAAATAAAAAATAAATAAAATAAAAAATAAATAAAATAAAAAATAAATAAAATAAATAAAATAAAAAATAAATAAAATAAATAAATAAAATAAAATAAATAAAATAAATAAAATAAATAAAATAAATAAAATAAATAAAATAAAAAATAAATAAAATAAAAAATAAATGAAATAAAAAATAAATAAAATAAAAAATAAATAAAATAAATAAAATAAAAAATAAATAAAATAAAAAATAAATAAAATAAAAAATAAATAAAATAAAAATAAATAAAATAAAAATAAATAAAATAAAAAATAAATAAAATAAAAAATAAATAAAATAAAAAATAAATAAAATAAAAAATAAATAAAATAAAAAATAAATAAAATAAAAAATAAATAAAATAAAAAATAAATAAAATAAAAAATAAATAAAATTTAACATATTATTACGTTCCGATGTCGGTCAACGTAGCTTTTATTTATTAAAATGAAAACAAAAAACAATTCATGACACATATTTAGTTAATTTTCATTTTTTTATTTTGATCACAATTAATAACAGGAAATTTTAATTTAAACAACAACACAACAAATAATTTACTTTATAATTTTTATAATTCCTTTTAAGCACTTATGGCACGATAACATTTTTTGTTTTATATGAATTTAACTAAGGTGACTATTTTTTTTACTATAAAAAGGAGGACGGAAAATTTAAACAAAAAAAAACAACGTTAATATTAGATAATATAAAAAGTATAACTCGTTTTTTGTTCAATTTTCGAATGAAATTTTCATTTATTGAAAATTAATTTTAATCATGTACATTTGTCCAATTCATATCTACAACCTTTTGTCCTTTTATGAGTAATTTCATTATTCCATCAGAGTATTTTCGGTGGAACTCCGTTCGTATCTTTCGGTCGTATCTTCTGTCGGCAAGCTTTTTTTCACTAAGAAAGATTTCCAAAGACCTGATAAATGGTAGTCAGATGGAGCAAGATCTGGAATATACATTGGCTGCACTTTCAAACCCAGTTCAATAATTTTTTGGTGGACCAGCAAAGATATGTGTAGGCGGGCATTGTTATAATGGAAAACGACACCCTTGCAATTGAGAAATTCCAATACTTAGTAAACAAAAATATAAATTGAATTAATAGATGGATGCGTACTATCGAAAAAATCTCTGAAAACAGAGTAGTTTTAAAATATCGAAAAGGAGGACACATTTCAAGGAAGGACAGAACATACAAAAGAAGGACTGTCCTTCCAAAAGGAGGACGGTTGGTCACCTTAATTTAACATAATTAATGTTTTAAGTTCTAAGCCCAACTCAACCAAATTTTGAAAATTAATTTTCTATTTATAATTTTTAAAATTACTCTAAACAAGAAAAGGAAAGCTGATTTACATGAAACAGATGCTCATTATTCATATTGGTTGTAATCAATACATTTACAATTTACTAGTTTTTGTTTAATTTATTTAGACTGGGTTCCAATTAGCTGCTAAATTGTACTAAACTGCTAAATCTAAATTTTATTTCACAAAAATACCGAATTTTAATGTAAATTAATGTAATCAAGTTATCAGATATTGTTTAACATATGAATTTCTTCATAATAATTTAGAAACAAAATTTTAATTTAGTCAAATAAAATAGTTGACTAGATCGATTTAGCATGTTTAGTACAATTTAGTATCAATTGGAACGCAGTGTTACAATCAATCACATATTGTCATCTCTTTTGTTTTGTTTTTATTTAAGCAAAATGATAATAAAAGAAAAGAAATAAAATTCGAAACGTTTTAGAGAGAGATTTCAAATATATGACAAAAACTAATATACCCGTTGATGTTTTACAGAAAAATGTATATTATATATGTTGTGTTTCACTATGTGAATCAAATTGGGCTTTTTAACAATAAAAAACTATTACGGGTTAACTTATAGTCCCCAATGACGAATGGTGAAATCGGGAATTTCTTATCTTTTTACCAATTTAGCCTATCATTCTAAACACACTCAGGAAAAAACAAATGAATAATAACAATATATATATAATAAAAGAAATAAACTTATCTTATAAAAAAAACTGATTGTTGTCCTTTATGTCGATTGGGTGGCCTTCAGTAAATCACTTGCAGTAGCATATTCTTGAATATCCCAAATCTAATTTGTACTTCTATTCATTGAAGTAATAGGTGTCCAACATATTTTCAGCAGCGTTAAACACATCAATAGCATAACAACTATAATGGCACCACCTATAGTTGCTTTTCTTCTTCTTTGGAATTTATTTTGGATAGAATTGTAACCAACAATACAATTTCTATATTTCACAGGAATAATTATGTTTCATGAAAATTCTTATGAATTTATTTCCAAAACTGATAACCAACATAACACTTGTTTAATAATTAAATTTTATTTCTTAGATGCAAAACATTATTAGTTTACATATTTTCATCTTAATGGCATCTATTATGGAGATTCATGACATTTCATTTGTTTTGAATTTAATTCAACTATCTTTCCCAAATTGGAACTCGAATTCCCTTATTATATTTTCCTTTTCCTTTTCTAGAATTAACTAACATTAATTTCAACTATATCGTTTTTTATAGATCAAGACGATCTTTATTGTTTTTGTTAAAACGTGATCTTTTTACTATTAAAACAAAACGAAAAACTTAAATGTTTTTCTTTTGGATGGAAAAATGGAATTCAATTCTTTCTACGTTTCGCATTCAAACGATCAACATCAAAAATTGTTTTATGTTATTACTAGTGCGATTATTAATTTTTAATGTTTTTTACATGTAAATTCAAGTGATGTGCGTTTACGTTTTGTAAATAAAATTTGAATTAAAATTGTCTTAAATCTATCAGTAAAGTTTTACATTTTATATCAAAAATAGTGAAATAAATATTTATCAATTGAACAAATAAATAAATACATACAATATGTCCAAGAAAAATAACATTAAATCAAAACAAAGCATTCAAACGGGATTAAAATGCGCTACATGTGATGAACTAATATCTCAACAAGAAAAAAAAGTTGAATGTGCCGGATGTTTTAGATATTTCCACATTGAATGTGTGCGTATTACACGCTTACAATATAAAACATTGCTTAATGATGATTGGTATTGTACCAAGCAATGCAAAAACAATTCCGAGTTATCAACTGTCTTAGGTAATGACAAGGATCCTGAATGTATTTACGATAAGCATCTTCAGGATGGCATTCATTACGATAATGCATCAATTGAGGAAGTTATAAAATCACAAAAGTTCATCGCCGCAAAACTTGATCAATTGCTTCTGGAAAATAGAGAATTAAAAAAAGTTATGCTAAATTTCCACCTTCTAGAATCTAAAGTAGATTTAATACGATTAGATGTGGAAATACTCAAACAGCAATGTTTCGATGATTCCTTAATTATAACTGGCATACCTGAACGAGCTGGCGAGGATAATAAAAAGTTTGTGGCATCTTTGGCTATAGATATGCAAGTAGATGTTTTGGACCGTGAAATTATTGAAGTCAGAAGATTACGAGGTAAAACAAAAACAAATCCTAACAATTCCAATAAAAACTATCCAGCACCAATTTTAGTGAAATTCATACATTCTTGTTTCAAAAATCGTTTTTTGGATAGAAAGAAAGTGGTGGGGTCAATTCATACGAATAAATACTTTCCTGATGCTGATAGTACACATCAAATATATCTACGCAGTTTTCTGACGTCTTTTAACTCCGATCTCCTATGGAAGGCTAAAAATTTAAGAAAACATGGATACATCATACAATTATATATGGTTTGCCGATGGCAAGGTACTCGTGCGAAAAAATGATTCAAGCAAAATAATTCATGTTCGATCGCTGAGTGATATTGATTCGCTAACCAAGAGAGCCTGACTAAAGCAACATTTAAGTTTAAGGTATTTGTTTTTCCATTCAAATAATATATCATTTTTCATTTGGTTGTTTTTTATAAGTTCTGTATCTAAAGTTAAAATTTATATTTTTTTGTTAGCTGAATTAATTCTTCCGTTAGTGATATCAGTTTTAAATTGTTGTATGTATAAGGTTTATTTAATTTGTATAATTTTCAGTAATTGTCGTCACTTTTTCTACTACAAGCTCAGTATTTGTTTTTTATGTTGTTTACAATGCAATACGGTGATTTTATTGATGAAAATTGCATTTGCATGTTATTATGTCACTTATATATTCTATGATGAATAAAGGAATTGAAAAGTCTTCATTATTATTACAAAATATTCGCAGCTTAAGAGCAAATTTTGATATGTTAAATCTTTATATTGCAAGTTTACCAACTATTCATGACTTAATTTTTGTTACTGAAACTTGGATATACTCATCTGAATGTTTGCAGTATCGCTTACCGGGTTATAGTTTTAGAGCCTGCTGTAATGATAGATACCGTGCTGGTGGTGTTGGTGTTTTTATACGGGATAGTTTTGTAAACTTTTCAATTAAATTCTTCAACTGGTCCTCAGCTGATCTTCTTATATTGGAAATCCAGATGAATAAGCAAAGTTGGACTTTCATTTGTATTTATCGTTTTTTCAATGGCTCGGTAAATGATTTTTGTAATGACCTGGAAGCACTATTGCGTGTTTCAACAAAACCGAACACAATTATATTAGGTGACATAAATATTAATCTGTTAGATAGTGATGAATCGTTTAGCTATCAAGCAATGCTGTCATCTTATGGTTTTGCTAGTCTCCTAAATGCCCCAACTAGAATGCAAACATGTCTAGACCATGTTTTTGTTAAAAGTAAATCTTCATCTGATATCAATATTTGTAACCTACCTATTCATTTTTCTGATCATAATCTAATTGAGGTTGTCCTCTCTACGAGTAGGTCGATTCCAGCGGAAAATAGACCAAATGTTCCACGAGTAAACTATGATATTTTGAATGATATTCTAAAGTATGAAAACTGGGACGATGTATATAGTTCAACTAACTGTAACTCTGCTTTTGAAAATTTTTTTAAAATTTTTTAAAACTCACATTCAATCCTCCTCTTTTGAAATCAAAACTTCCAAAATGAAAATACTTAAGCCGTGGATGAGTTGCAACCTTCTTCGAATGATTAATAGATTGAAAAGATATTCCAAGAAGTTAAAATTGTCTCCTAATAACATTGTGTTGCGTAAACATGTTAAGATAATTTCAAAACGACTAAATGCAAAAGTTAAGTTTGCTAAAAATTTATTTTACAAAAAGAAGTTTGAATCTGCCAATAATAATCCTAAGGCTACATGGAAAGTAATTGATGACATGTTGGGACGGAACTCAAAGAACAAGAAACTTACCCAAATATATGAATTGCAAACAGAAAATATTCTCACTAGTTCTCGATCCATTGCTGAGGAATTTAATAAATTCTTCATTAATATTCCTAAAGATTTAACTTCTAATTTAAATAGAACAAACTCTAACTGTATTGAAGCAGACAAGTTTATTCTAGGTACACCTAGACAATACAGTTCTTCTTGTTTTTTTGAACCTATAACATCTTCTGAAGTCTTGAATGAAATCAAGCTTTTAAAAAATAAACGATCAAAGGGATTTGATGGAATTGATAATTTCATTTTCAAGCGATGCTCTTGGTATTTGATTGATGTTCTGCGGTTTCTTCTTAACTTGAGCTTGGAGAGTGGTGTTTTTCCGGATATATTGAAAATAGCGACTGTAATTCCTATACTTAAGAAGGGTAACGAGCTGATTTTGAACAATTACCGACCAATTTCTCTTCTAAGTACACTATCAAAAATTTTGGAGAAATTAATTAAAAGTCGGCTATTAAGTTATCTTAAAAAGATCAAATTTCTCCATAGTAATCAATATGGTTTCTCTGCTGGAAAATCTGCTGAAGAGGCTCTTTTAAACTTCTTAAGTCAGATCTACTCTACCGTTGATAGCTCATCAAAAGCAATGGCCTTATTTATTGACATTACTAAGCCTTTTGATACAGTAGATCATGAAATTTTAATATTAAAACTCTACAATATCGGCATTCGAGGAAAGCTTCTTGACTGGTTTTCAAGTTATATCCTAAATCGTCAGCAGGTAGTTCAAATCGATAATATTGTGAGCAGTCGGGGTCACATAAACTGTGGGGTTCCACAGGGCTCGGTTTTAGGGCCTCTATTGTTTTTGATATATATAAATTCTATCTTTGAAATTGATTTATTAGGACATGCCACCGCTTTTGCTGATGATTTGGCATTAAGTTTTGAAGCGGATGATTGTGATTTGAATAACATATCAGTTATCAAAACTGCTTTAATCAGCCGCAGTAAATGGTTTTATTATAATCGTCTTATGCTAAGTGATAAATCGAGAGTAATGTATTTTGGTCGCCCAAATACATCCACTCCTCACAATGCTTTAACCTATCATGTGTATCCCTGCAACAGAATCCCATGCTCGCCACAGTGTTTTACGCTTACGGTCGTTAACGAATTCAAATATCTGGGTTTAATAGTTGATTCTCAACTTAACTGGAAGTGCCATCTCCGCAATATCAGGAAGAATGTTATCTGGACCATTTACAATTTTTACAGTTTGAGAAAATGTTGTCCAAGCAGTATTCTAAGGAAAATGTATCATGCCTTAATTGAATCGATAATAATGTATGGAATATGCTGTTGGGGCGGTACTTACTTCGCCAACATTGAACCTCTGTTCTTAGCACAGAAAAGAATTATAAAGCTAATTTATCGTTGTCCTAGAAAGACACCAACACTTCGTCTGTTTCGTCAACTAAATTTACTTCCTCTAAGATATCTATATGTCTACAAGGTTCTAAAAATGTTTTTCATTCGTATAGTAACAGTTTTCATAGTCGCATAACACATGTATACAATACAAGAAGTCCAAACGTCTTTACTATGATTCGATGCAACACTGAAAGATTTAGAAGATTTTATCTTTATATGGCTCCATATTTTTTTCATAAGCTACCAAGAAACATTAAATCACTCGCTATTGGGCAGAAACAAAAACTTGCACGGGAAACTCGAACGTGGGTTCTTGGCTTGAATAATATAGAGGAATTTTTTTAATACCTCTTGTTTTTTGTTTTCTGAATTTAGTCACTAATTTTACCATTTTCAATCTGTTGATTCGTTTATATGCACCTAGATTCATTTGTTTTAATATGGAAAATAAATGCTGAGCTCGTAAATTGTAAATGTTATCTAGGATATTGTGGAATTATTTTGTATTTTTTAATATTATTTTGAACACATATTTGTTTAAGCATTATCGTTTGAAATGTAAACGTAACATGCTCCACTACAGAAATTAATTTCTAAAGGAGCCTCTTTATTTTCATATGTATTTAAATTTAAATCTATATTAAATATAAAATTGTAATGAAATAAAGAAATAAATAATAATAATAATAAAATTAATCAATAATAATAAATAATAATAAATGTGATTTTTGACGTTTTACATTTTTTTCTTAAAAAAAACCAAAATCAAACAGCCTTGAGTAAGCGTTCTTTATTTCAATTTGTGATGATATTTGAATGTGGGCCTGTTCGGTGTTATTTGAATAAACCGTTAAACTATTATGATGAAAAAAATGCAAATGGAATATTATTTTGTAATTAAATCAAAAGAAGAATAGGGATTAGTTTTAATATTGTTATTTAGTATATAGCCGACGTTACATATATTAAAGTCGAGGGTGAGGCAAAAAGTTATTTGTATGGTGATCTGTTAAATGTAAAATTATGACATTGCAGAACATATATTTGGGTAGGTCAGAGATGGAAATTATAGAATGAATTAACGTAAATGATACATGTTTAACAACACGTAATTTGGCGGGCATAACAAATGAATATGAAAAGCAAAACTACTTGGATTAAACAATTTTCTCAAAAAATATTTTGTGTAAATATATGTATTTTAAATTATGCAAATAATGCACTCGTACAAAAACGATGTAATTTGGGCATAAAGTATCTTTTTGCCCTTAATACATAAATAGCTGTAATAATCCTGTTTTAATTAGGTTTTTTATACAAACTTATCTTAAACACCCGTTTCTACTTGTACAAAAATTTGTCTGTTCAAGAAATCTAGCTATTTCTAGCCCGTTTATACTTATTAAGCTTTCCTAATATTGTTTTATTTTTCATTCATAGGCACCTACGACCGAAATACAAAAATTATACGAATGTAAATTATGTAACAAAAAGTTGAGGTACAAAAATAATTTAAAACGGCATTATCAAGCTCATACAGGTGAAAAATCATTTAAATGTTTCCATTGTCATAAGAAATTCACTCAAAAATATAATATGGTGAAACATATGAAATTTCATGAGGTAAGAGGTAAGCCTACGTGGCAATAATTTTAATTATTTTGAAGAAGATAATAGTAGGTTCTTATAGAGCTTAGAATGAAGGCAATTCTTTACGAGGATGAAGTTTTGGATGAAGCCGGAACGAGCGTAGCGAGTGGAGGGAATCATCCGAGTGAAGATATGCCATCATCCTAAGCGAATGCAAGATGCTATTTTATCCAAGACTGCAAAATATTAAATAAATAATAAATACAAATATTAAATATTAAATTAACCATATTGAAATAAATCCATCAAAGATAGCAAAAAAAAAAACAAAACAAAACAAGTTCGTCTTTTATATTTTATATATGTATTGGTCTTGTTTTAACCTGTTTATATTACTATACCAACAAATCAAGTTTTTAATTTGTTAGGGGAGTATTTAATAAACTATAAAACTGATGAAGAATATTTATTATTTCGCTAGTGGTGGAATGAATACAATTACAGTGAAAGACATACGCATGGAAAGCATATATTCTTTATTAGTCGTGGATAAAATAAATTCCAAAACAAAACATTTTTTATGTAACAAGAACGTGGATTATGTGAATACATATTATTTTTTCTATGATAGCAAATGAAAAGTCTATTTTCATTACGCTTAATGCCCTGTGAAAATGGGTTCTTTTACCACTATAGTGTAAAAAGAATAACAAATCGTAGTTGCTGTGGTTTTTCATATAATTTTACAAAATTTTTTATTTCATACTGATATCTAAAACGACTTTTTTTGGATTATTTATAGTACGAAAAGTTGAACTTTAATGTCCTAGGACGTTAAAGTTCAACTTTTTGAGCAAAATTTAAAACTCATTTCTTTTATTTTAATAAATTTTCAGTATGAAATAAAATTATGTATTTTCCTCAAACGAAAAGTGTTTTTAAAGGTACTCACTAGTAATTTCGGCCTCGGCCGTAAACAACTAGCTCGTACTTTAAAGGTTCACTTTTCGTTCTAGATAAATAAATAACTATTAAACAACGCAACCATGAAAAAATAGAATATGAATTTTTAATGTTATGTTGTCGATTTTTAATTTTATAATTTATAGTTAATATCGATTATATATACTATCATAGAAAAAATTGCATTTCCTACTCGAGATAAAAACGTTTTTCGTTCGTAAACATGCCTCACTCGACGCTACCGCGTCTCGTGAAAAAATATTTACTCACGAAAACACAATGTTTTCATCTCTTGTAGGAAAATATACTATAATGTGAATATAATTTAATAATATAAATTATATATTTTATCAAGTTTTGTATATTTCACAATAGTTAACTATTTGGGCTTGAAAACCTTTTAACGTATGGCCATTTCGGTGGAATGATTCTATTGAATCTATCGCCGTTCTAGCTCAGTTATTAAAGGAAATTTCCTATAAAATTCTATTAAACAATTTTTTTCCTTTTGAAATCGATTGAATTCTATTCAACTGTCCTATAGAAATAAATTGAACCCTTTTAATAGAAATGAAAACATTTTTATAGGATTATAAATTCTTCAATGGGATTGACTACATTTTAATTGAATTTTCTGCGACCGTCAAATTTTTCATTAAATAATAAAGAATCCTCTAGTAGAATTTTTTTACCAGCGAATACAAAAATTGGTTCTTGTGCGCATATTCATATGCACATGTGCATATATTCAGTGTCCCAGATTAAAATATTAAAAAAACTGTTGGGGTCTCATTGAAATGGGCAAGAAATGCATAAAATTAATAAATTATTATTGAAATTCAACCAATTATAATAGAAAACCAAAAACTAGTAAAAATATTAATGATTTTGTAGGTAGTATAACAAAATTTTGATAATTAAAAATAGTTATAATAAAAATAACGACGCCCATGTAAACAAATGTCACAACAAACAAATGGTACGAACCAGGAGTAGAAATTTAACTAATATAATTGTTTTCAAAATTTACCTCAAAATAAATAATACATCTCTGTTTTACTTTTTGTCTCATCTTTTATCTGTTGCTGCGTGCTAGTTGTCAAAAAAATTCTACTACACTTGACTTTATAATAGGACTAAACACATTTTAAAAGAAGTTTTGTAGTCTTAGAATTTCATATGGAATCATTTTGGATTCTTAATGGGATTGACTATGTTTTAATGGGAATTTCTAAAACCTTCAAATTTCCTATTAAATAATAATCAATTAAAATAAAATAAACATATACAACCTTAATTACTATTATCATAGACTTTCAGCCGAGAAGCGATAACTACAACACATAAAACGATTTTAACTATATATTTCTAAAATGAATAATATTCTAGTGAATTTTAGTCAGACATAAAAAAAAATCAGTTTTTCCTGTAAGAATTATCCATTTCCTATTGAAACTATTTCAATGTCCTCACTGAAAAAAACATGTCCTATTTCGAACTACGAAATTGCTTCAACAACTGTACAATTATAAACCGATGTAGTTGAGACAATCACTGCACGAAATCTTTATGTGAAAATAAAATATAGTTCAATTAATCTCAAATACTTAAATTTTAAAATGAAAAATTCATGACATAGGCCAAAGAAAATTTTTTTCAGTGAAATAGTTATTAACTTTATTTAACTACTGTTATATTTTACTTTATGTTTTAAATAAACAACATAAACAACAGAATGAGTTGTTAGGAAAATGTTATCGTGTTGTTGTCCCAATCACGTTGAAATTGTTTGCAAATAAATTTTCTTTGCACGAATAATAAACTGCCAACTTCGAGATGATATTGTCATTACTTCAATTTCACTGTAACATCTATAACACGTTGGCGAAGAGATGGAAATTGCTACTGTGGTTTATTTTCTGAACGCTCTGTTCCTAATATTGTTTTATTTTTTCACAGGTACCGCTTAGGGAAATAAAAAAAACTAACGAGTGTGAATATTGTAAAAATCAGTTTGTAGAAAAATACAATTTAATGAGGCATCTTAAAAAATATCATCCAGTTGAAACCCCATACGGATGTCCTGATTGTGAGCAGAAATTTACTCAAAGTTCTCATTTGGAGCAACATATGCAAGTTCATGAGGTTCACAACCAACTTATTTTAAGTGAACCTTTTACTAGTGTCGAACAGTTAAATTGTTAGGGAGATAGAACCCTGGTTAGAGGCCCGTGGTTTGATTTTCAATCTGGTAAATTTGTTTTCAATTCACACTGTTGTTTCCAATTAAACAAAACTAAACTTTAGTGATACATTTTGTGTTACAGTATGAATTGTTGTAAACCTCAGTAATTCAGTCATCTTACTTTTGATTTAAAACTGTTGTGTATTTTAAACGACTCTGACTGCTCTTGACTTTTTCTTCATATGAGCAATTTCAGGCAAGTTCAGCAAATTTTTGGGAAATTTTGACTTGACCCCTTTTAATTTTGATTATTTTTTGTTTATAGAGTTTTGTCTTTCACAAATAAAAAATGCAAGTTCTCTTAGAATTTTTTTTTCGACCAGGGATCTTCAGAGGGTGCCCCACAATTTTTTGTTATTTTGTGATGTGAGTACATTTTGACGAGTCATTGTAGAAAAACTACTGAATCTATTTTCATAAATGATATGTCGTTGAATAGGTATTAGAACAAAGTTTTTAAAAATGTACACTAAAATACAATTTTTTGAAATGATTTTTAACGGTGTAACATAAGAAAAAAACGGTGTAATTGAAGAAAAGATGGCGCTACACCTTGTTTTTTAACTAAATTGAAGCTTATTTTATATCTAACAACTTGTGAAAGTTTAGGACATGTGTTAGTTTTTGTTTTAAAGATAAAATTCGTTTTGCATATGACTGTCGGGAATCAGTTTTTTTTTGTTCTGAAGGAAAATTATAAAAATGGCGTTATAAACTAAGAGATTTTTTTTATGTTAAATATCAAATATTTTATTGTTAAATGAATTTTTTAAAATATTATAAAAATTATGTACAATAAAGAAAATATGAGCAATTTCAGCATAAATCAACAAAAGCGCTTATTGCTATGTACATTAAATGAAGCTTATGTGGAGCTTAAAAATAAGTTTCCTGATGTGAAAATAAGATTTACTAAGTTCACGCCCCTTCGACCACAAGAATGTATAAAATTATCCCAAGGAGTTCATAATGAGTGCGTACTGCGTGTGTACCATACATCAAAATATGAAACTAATGATTCAACACTCTAAGAGGTCTTTGATTACTGATGCTGCTTTCCAGAATAATAAAACATTAATTGACTTTGTTTCATGTGGTGAATTAACAGAAGATTGTCATACTTTGAAGTGCAATGAATGTTCAAAAAAACTTCAACAACTGGAAGAAAGATTACTAAATGATTTTGACGTTAAAGGAATCCTTCAAGTCAAATATCAACAATGGAATACCACTGATCGATGCAATTTGGATACTTTAATAGAAACTGTAGAAGAATTTATGAAATAATTTGTTTACCGTTTACAAATTTTGATACCCCACAACTTTATAGCAAAACAGCAATCTACATTCATTGAGGAAAGAAAAAAAAATTAGAACCGGGAGAGTGCTTCGTTTAAGGGGATTTTTCTGGAAACTACGCCTTCATAATTCAGGATTCGTTTCAAGGTTATCATTATAATAATTCACAAGCTACTATTCATCCATTTGTCATTTATTTTAAAAGTGCCGCAAGTGAATATATACAGCACCGAAGCTTTATACTCATTTCGGATATCACAACAGTACTACAGTCCATCTTTTCATTACAAAACTTATTGAATTCATCAGAACGCATATAAATTCTAATATTAGGAAAATAATTTATAACACCGACGGTGCACCTTCTCAATAAAAAATAAACCACCATAAAAAAGACTTTATAGTTGATGCAGAATGGCATTTTCATGCTACCAGCCATAGAAAGGGACCTTGCGATGGGATTGGTGGTACACTGAAGCGTGCTGCACAACGTTATAGTATGGGGAACAGAGATATTATTCAAGCACCAAAAAAACTTTTCGAATGGGCTTTAAAATGGGAATCTACCATGATTTTTGGATACGCAGATAAAAATGAATATCAATTAACAAAAGAAAAATTACAAAATCGATATAAAAATGCGATTACTATAAGTGGAACTCAAAAATTTCATTCTTTCGTACCATTAAATACTAAGACAGTAATTGCAAAAATGTTTTCCAACTCAAAGAAACTTTTGAATGTAAAATAAGTAAATAATTTTTAATAACTATATTTATTTTCTTTAACCTACATATATAATTGGTATGATATTTTAAAAAGTTTATTCAATAATAAAATATTTGTAATTTAATCTTAAAATACAATCTTTTACTTTATGATTCTATAATAACATAATATGAACATAATACTTCTCTAGACAAAAGTTCCTAAATAGATTTAGCTATTTATAATGCTTTTTTGTTTGCAGTCAAGACTGTCAAATTATTTTTTATAAGAGTGATAAGTGATTACTAAAAGTGATAAATAAACATTTCATTTTTTTATGCCATCTAATACAAAGAAAATAATTGAAGAAATGTTTTCCTATTCAAAAGATACTTCTGTTTGTAAAATAAGTAAATCATTTTTAACAATTGTATTTATTTTATTTATTGTACTACATATATAATTTTTATAATATTTTAAAAAGTTCATCTAATAATAAAATATTTGATATTTAATATAAAAAAAAATTTCTTAGTTTATAACGCCATTTTTATAATTTTCCTTCAGAACAAAAAAACTGATTCCCGACAGTCATATGCACAACGAATTTTATCTTTAAAACAAAAAATAACGTATGTCCTAAACTTTCACAAGTTGTTAGATATAAAATAAGCTTTAATTTAGTTTACAAAAAAAAAGTTGTAGCACCATCTTTTCTTCAATTACACCGTTTTTTTCTTATGTTACACCGTTAAAAATTATTTCAAAAAATTAACAGTGTACATTTTTAAAAACTTTGTTCTAATACCTATTCAACGACATATCATTTATGAAAACCGTTTCAGTAGTTTTTCTACAATCGCTCGTCAAAATGTACTCACATCACAAAATAACAAAAAATTGAGGGGCACCCTGTAAAGACCCCTGGTCGAAAAAAAAAATTCTAAGAGAACTTGTGTTTTTTATTCATGAAATACTATCTATAAACAAAAAATAATCAAAATTAAAAGGGGTCAAGTCAAAACGTTGTTGAATCTTCGTGAAATTGCTCATATATATGTACATTCAGTAACAGCCGCTTTTAGAAAGAGCGTTGCGAAAACGAACATTTGCATTTTTTGTTTGTGTATATTTTTTACTAATTGAATGTTTATTCATTTCATAGGGATCGTCGAAAAAATATGAGTGTGAATATTGTAAAAAGTTATATAGAGTAAAATATAATTTAAAAAAACATGTTAAAACACATACAGGTGAAAACACGCTTGAATGCTCTGAATGTCAAAAGATATTTGTCCCAAAAAAAAATTTAGTCATCCACATGAAAGCGCATGAGGTAAGTGTAACTAAGCTTATTTTAAAAGGGTTAAAACTAAATTACTTATTGAATATCCGTTGTTTTTAGAGTTACTTGTCAACGATAGCTTTGTAAACTTAAGTTTTCTTTACTTTTCAATCTTCTGCTCTTCCAGCCTAATTTAGTTGAATAAAATCCAAGAACTTCGCTTTGTGTTTGACAGCCGAGCTGTAAAGAGTGTGAGGGACAATGTTAAGGGAATTTACACTTCCGATAGGTGAAAAACAACTTCGATTTTTGTGGATTGACAGAACACAGAACGGTTAATAATATTATACTGAGAGTTGCGGTTTTTAGGAATGGAATATTAGGAATGGAATGTTCACCACAATTAACCCTGGTGGCTCTACCTCTAAGCATTGGTTCGATCAAACTCCTCCAAGATAAGCCAAGGAACTCCTCTACTCTGAAATTTACAAGTGTATGCGCGATCGCTACGTGACAAACTTTTATAAGAACTCTAAATATCACAGAAGATAACAATTGAGTATTCCAGAGATTTTTCAATTATAATAAAAGCTCACACCTTAGGTATAAATATTGCATTTGTTTTATTTGCTTTAATCGATTTTCGAGGAATATAACATAGTTCTACGCTGCTATTGAAGATAACTCCCAGTCAAAACATAATTCGGTCAATGAATTGTTGAATGATACCATCCATCCAGTTTTGCTGATAATTTAACCTATCGCAACTTCAGTTGCATTTTTCTCATTGAAAGTGATTCAATCGCTTTGATTTATTGACACCACAAAATCGTGGCGCATGTTACTTTTGGATACCATCAATAACTTCAGGCTTATTCTAAAAAACGAGACAAATTCTTCTTACTGTACAAAATTGATAAATCTGTTTTGTGCGATCGCTGTCACGTTTAGATATAGTATTGATTCATATTTTCATTGATGAACTTAGACTGACTCCACGAGTTGTATAGGCTACGCATAGTGTATGAGTAACAAATATTTCCCGTAATTCCTAACTTACAATGTGAACTTATATCTTTGTTTTATAGAAATCGCGAGCTATTAACTCCGAACAACCATCAAGACACGTAGACGAAGGTTTAAATGTTGTAATAAAAAAAGAAAAAATGTGTAGCGAGGATTTAGTGCCAACGGTTAAACCTGAACATGTTAATTTGAAAAGCACCAAGAACGAGGTGAAGAATTGGGGAACAATCCGTTGGTTGATTTATAAAAAGATACAAAAAATTATTAACTCAACCATTTTTCTCCTATTAACATAACACAGAAGGAATATCATACACATTTGCTTATAATTACAATCTTGATGAAACGATTTGTAAAGAAGAAATAAGTTTGAATGATTAGAACAAGTAACATACGAAACAAGTATGGAGATACATATTTATGAACGAACCGTGAATATTAGCAGACGAGGTGAAGGGCGAGATTGCTAAAACGATGTTTTACATAATGATTAATAATTGTAATTATGACCTAAATGTAATAAACAAATTTATATGCTTTCATGAATTATAAAGAAATTAAAATAAATTATAAACTAAATAACTAAATAACATGTTTGTGTATTTTGATACAATGATAACGTAGAACAAATATAGCAGCATATAAAAATTGAGAAAAGCAGCGTACAAAAGCACGAATTATCAAGCATTATTAAAATTTGAGAAACTTATTAAAACTGTCGCAAATTCAAAAATCGTGTTTGAAATTATCTGAACATTTTCAATCGGAGTGCTATATTTCAAACAGGAATAAAAAGAACTATTAAGCGAAACATGAAATTAAAATATTAGTCAAATCAAGTTACATAATCGCAATTAAATACAAAACAAAATTGTATTTAGCCTCAATTTCTCCTATACATACAATATTACAAAAGTATAAATTAATATTAAATTAAAGTCACACCGTTTCCAAGAAAAAGGAATAGCAAAAACGTTAAATAAATTTCTCAAGATTTCTTTGTATAGACATTTTGGATTTACCTAGAATATTTGAGAAATTAAGCAAAATTATATATAAAGAATTCGTTTTTGCAAAATGAGAATTAGTTTATATTAGACTGCGATAGTGTAGAGTTTTAATTTAAATTAGTTTGCGATAGTGTAAATAAATTAAGTGGAATGTGATTATGGTAAGTGAATAAAGTTTTAAGTGTTATTTAAGAGATTTTTTGTGTATTATTCTGGAGGGTGTGTACTGGAAGTGTCTACAACCAACCGAGTTTTTGAGGCTGTTGAATATTCTTTTTAAAGAATTTTATTTGCAGAATTGTTTTACTGTTGTTGTGAAACAGTAGCGGTGTTGAATACTTAATAAAACTGGTGCTTTTACCTTACTTCTAATTCAATAAACTGAATTCCCAAATCACCTTTTGGATCACTGAGTGATCCGTAACACTGATCCAAAAGGTGATTTGGGAATTACGTTTATCGAATTGAGAGTAACAATTCGGAGTAAGGTTGAAAAACAATAATATGTAAACTACATATGAAACATGCGTTCGAGTTGACTGACATAATTCAAACAGCACCGATTTAAAAAATAAAAAACCCCTAAATTAACTCGAAAAATGAAAAAATCCGGGGAGTTATGCCATAACTGTTATGGAGGAAACGCAAAGCACCCGAAATAGTACAGTGGTAAAATATTATGAAAATTAAAAATTTCTCCACAGAAATAGTCTCTCGGGATCGCTGATTACCAATCCAAAAGGCAAGTGAAGACGGTTCCAACCCCTCAAAACCCTCTAAATCTGCAGTAATACAAAAGATTAAGAGTCGCATCGGAAATCGTCTCTTGGGGGTTTTCGGGTTTGCTGATCATGAATCCAAGGTGCAAATAAGAAAGTTTAAAACACCCGATGAATGCGATGTGTGAAAAATTTCGATAAAAATTCCACTTCTTCCGTTTGCGATAGTTGATTGATTTGTAAGCTGCACTCAAAAAAATAAAACTCACTTTTAAAAATTTTTTATAAATATACAACACACAAAATTTGTTGATAAAACTACAATTTTTTCCTTCAAATCCAAAAATAATTTGTAAATCAAATAAAATTTTGGTTCTTTCACATAATTTTTTTTGTAATCTACAATATTTTTGGTAAACTTATACAAAAAAATTTGTGAGTTCTATATTTTTTATAAAAAATTTGTAAAATTTACTTAGTTTTTAAGGTTCCGTACTTTGAAAAAGTAAAAAGGGTACCCTATTTGTGAGACTTCGGTGTTCGTCCGAATTTTTACATAATCGATTTACTCATAAACTATAAGTGCTATCAACTTGAAATTTTCTACAGTTATTAAATGTGTTTTCCCACACCATGATGATAACAAAAACATTTTGTTCTTATCTATATTTTATGGACATTGATAAGGAGATATTAGAACAAAAGTTTTTTTTAAGGAATCGAGTTTGGCTTAGAAAAATCGAAAAAGATGGAAATTAAAAAAAAAATTTCATTGAATTTTCGACTGCTTAGTTTTTGAGTTATTTTATTACCAAAAACAAGTGGTTCTTTTTTTTTATAATTTTTGGAAGTACAGTTTTCGACTTATTTTCAAAAATGGAAAATTTGTTTTTGTCCCCCCCCCCTTATCTACGAAACATTACAAAAGCAAAAATATTGCGACGCTGATGCATAGGCTGACTTCACCACAGCTCTGGAAATATAGTGTTCTGGATATATAATGAGCTAATATCCATGCAAACACAAAGGGCAGCAGATAAAATAATATTGTAATGAACAAAATGAATTATATTTAATGAATTATAACGAATTAAATTTATTCCCAAATTCTTCTGGTAGAATAGCTTCCACATCCACTAATATTAAGTCGCCATATATATTAAGTAGCACGAATATAAATTAGATTCCCTCAATGCACAATAACACACAAAAACATTTCATAGTTTAATTGTATTTATACGAAATAGCTTATACAACTGTTTCTTGACATTTTCCTTATTATATTTATCAAATCAATGGCGAGGCGATACAATATTTATTCAGAATATTTTTAGTTCTTTTTTGTTTTCTTAAACGAAAAACCTCGCATACTATTTAAAATTTTGAAAAAGTTTTAATTCAAATGTTCGTCACAGATTTGAACGAAACTAAACGTCATATGTTCAATTCAACCCTGAATTTATTTGAAGTTTTGTAATTAAAATGGAACACGAATTAGAAGTAGAAAATGTTAAACACTATTTAAACGGCAGGGTACATTGACAAACGCCTTTTGTATTATAAATTATGATCTAAATCTATCTGTAATTTCAGACATAATGAATGTTTTGGGATTTAATATAGTCGAATTGGGTTATTCGAATGAAGAACCAAATAAAGCAGAATGTGAAACAATTATAACTGCCGATAGAGAACAATGTGAGTCTAGATTTCAAAATAGCACAATCAGAGGGGTAAGTAACGGAGGTGTATACATTGTTGATAATTCAATTCTCGAGCTTTTAGATCAAATAAGTTATTCTGTCTAATCTATATTATGTTGAAAACCTGTTTTTATTTGTACGCTTACATAGAGTCCTACTTTCATGGTTCGATCGTTTGAATTAAACCTATTTGCCCATTTGTTTTCTGTATCGAATTCATGTATAATTTTACACATTTTGCTACAAATAATTATTAATCGCTTAATTTTTTGTTCTAGGGCTCAACACAAAGTTATTCCGAATTAAAATATATGTACAAATGTGATTTTTGTAATATGCAGTTTAATCATGGATTTCAACTTCAAAATCATAGAAAAATTCATACAGATAAACAATTTGAGTGCCAAGTATGCAAAAAAACATTTTTGTCAAAATATAACATAGCCAGACATATTCGAATTCATGAAAGAAAGAATAACAAGGTTTGTCATCCATCCTTTAGATGAAAATGTAATTTTTAAAATAACTTTTATTTTTTAAGAAAAAACTTTTAGAAAATCAATCATTAAATGAAGCGCTAAATAATAATTCAAATAGCAATAACAATGAGATAGTAAGAACAATCGTTTATGAATTATTTAAATCTTTTCAATTCGATTTTCTATTTTTTATAGGAAATGGTATCTAAACAATCCAGCGTGTTTAGAATGTTTAACTGTAATCAGTGTAGGAGCAAGTTTCTTTATGAAAATACTTTAAAGGAACATATGATGAAAACTCATTCAGCTAGAATACGATATGAATGTTCCGAACCTGAATGTCATAGAACCTTTAAATATAGAAATAAATGTGTTTTCCATATTCGACAGAAGCACGCAAATCCAATAACACCGGTAAGAACAATTGCTGAAGTTATGCTTAAGTTATTGCTGGTATTTGATAAATATGTTGCCTTAAATCTAATAGAATATTCTATCGGAAGTGTCAGGAATATCGATGATGCACAGTATTATTTTTGTAGAAGTAATGCAACAGGTGACCGTTTAAGAATGTGTGGATCAAATCTATGTAAAACTAAAGTGAAACTTTTACTATTTCTTTCCTAATTTTCAAGCACAGCTGTTAAAATCCGTTCACGATCTTTTTTTGCATTTCTTGTTATTTACAATAACAACTAAAAGAACTTTAACAGCTAAAAGATTAAAATTAATTACGCCGAAACACGATGGACAAAGTTTAATTTCAATAATTGATTTTTCAGTATATTAATTCTGCCAGCTCCGAAAATACTATGCAAAGTGATTCTATTACAGTGGTGGATCCCAAAGATAATGATACAGTGGAAACATCTTTAATAAAATACTATATAACAGAATTCAATGAGGTAAGCAATTTTGTATTAAATTTCGACCAGCAGAAATATCGATCCCGATCGAAGAACTTTTTTTCTATTTCTTATTGTATTGTATGTGTTAATAAATGATTTTACTTCATTTTTAGCTTAACATGAACGAAACAGTATCTTATACTGTGGTTTATAACCCCCTGTTTGGATAAATTAATTAGTTAAGAAGAAATATGTCAAACTGAAAATCCCCTATGAGTGCATTTTTCCAGTTTATAAAATTATTAGTTCTTCGATTGAACATCGAGGTGAAAATTGTTTATTATAATTTTTTTATATATTTTTATAAATCGAGTTAAATATATTAAAAGAGTTTATAAAAGAGTTAAAATTTATAAACCCTTGTAATTACCACAACGAAATCTCGATGAACAAAAATCCTATGCTAACAGCATAACATTAACAAGGTAATTATTACTAGCAAATTTTTTTAAGGAAGTTATTGCAGAATTGTTATATTTTATAAAACGTTAATAACCGAGTTTAACAATATAAACCGTGTGAAGATGAAGAAACATTTCAACTGAGAAAAACATGAGTAATAAATATGCTTCTCTTGCCATTGCATAACCCTAATTTGAATTGAAAATTTTAAAAACTTCGATCACGATATAAAAGTTATAGTGTTGTACTCTTCTAGTGATAAAAAACAGAGTTTTTAATTAATCGTCTCTGCACAGCGAACATAAAAAATCACGCGGATTTTGTTCTTATTTTTTCGTCACAAATATAAACTCACATTGTTGATTTTCACAAAACTAACCTTAAATTATAGTATATATTTATTTATATACTAGATGTACCCGGCCACGCGTTGCTGTGTCTCAGTCTGACTGAATGAAAAAAACAAAGAAAAGAGCACAATTATCTAGTTTGCCGCCTCTTGAACACCGCACGGAACAAACAATGTTTCATGTGAAAAGGAAACCAAAAAAAGGCGGGGAGGCGAGGCTATCTTAGATCGAAGGTGTGGAAGATCGCAGAAGCGAGGCAAATAAAATCAATATAAAAACGAAGATTTATACAACTCTATTCATCAGGTTGACTAAGGAAATTGAAAATTTTTAAAAGTGGAAAAAATTGAATAAAATAGTTGCCAATTTTCTTTAAAAATATTACAGAAAATATTAAATAAACATAGTTAATTGGTTGCAATTTTTTTTTCAACAAAATTGAAATGATTTATCATTAAAAATGCCTAATTTTTTATTTTGTTTAATCCTTATTATAAAAAATTACAAAATAATCAAAGGGGAACTAAGGTAAAATTGAAAGTTTGATCCTTTATAACTTTTAACCCCCATTGCCGCAAGTTTTTTCCATAATTATGATGCAGAGGACCTAATCTTTCTGTTTATCTAAAAAAAAATCGCCATTTCGAAAACGGATAAAATAGGAATATTCCCAAAACCTCCGTAATCATAGCCCTACTGACTCACGCCATTCTCAATAAACAATGAACATTGCGATATGCAAAAAATTGGATTAGTGTTTTTGACTAAATATTTTTGAATTTTTTTTATAAGTTTTAATTTCAAACTGGCGCTAAAACTTCACGATTTTTTTGTGCTAAAAAATGAGTTAGGCTTCTAAATATCGGAGGTTTTGATATTCCTAATAAACTGGATGGAGCTATTAACCAATCAAAAATAAGAATTTTGTGGTGAATTTAAAATTCTCTTCCCTGATTGGTTAATAACACCGTCCATAGTTTGAGCTGGGTTTTAACATGCGAACAGTGAACGGTGTTGCTAGCCAATCAAAAATAAGAATTTTGTGGTGAATATAAAATTCTCTAAATGGTTATTGACCTTTTTACTTAAACGTCAAAATGAAATGTCAAAAATATTTAGAAATATCCGGGTGCCAAAAGTGAATTTGTGTTAATACAAAATCTTCAGTTTTTGTATGAAAAGTGCTAAAAAATAATTTAAAAATTTAACTACGAATTGTTAATAACGTTTATACAAGTAGTATGTATAAAGTGGTTAAAGATATTCCATATATTTGTGTTAAAACAATGTTTTTGGTTGCCCGTAGTGATGTTTAGTTAGTACAAAATCTTCAGTTTTGTGTATGAAAAGAGTCAAAAAACAATTTAAACTAGTTAAAGAATAAACTAAACTACAAGTTAATAATAATACTAATACAAGTAGTGTGTTTAAATTTGTGAAATATATTCAATAAATTATGTTAAAGTCAATATTTTTTGTTTATAGTACACCTTATTTCCCGAAAAAAACTTGACATATGTGATCAGCTGATTTGTATTTCGAAAACCTTAAATAATTGTTATTTCTTGCAAATCAATACCGTTTTGCGTTGTCTTTAAGTTGTTTTTAATATATTTTCATTATTATTGGTTTTGAAGTAAATTTTAATACATAATTACTGATTTCTAATTATCATTAGACAGATTATAACGACCTAACGACAGATTACATACAGAAATATATCGACGTAACGACAGATTACATACAGTAATATAACATTGATTTTTACATAAATTTATTGAATATATTTCACAAATTTAAACACACTACTTGTATTAGTATTATTATTAATTTGTAGTTTAGTTTATTGTTTAACTATTTTAAATTATTTTTTGGCACTTTTCATAAATAAAACTGAAGATTTTCCAGTAACTAAACAACACTGCGGGCAACCAAAAACATCAATTTAACATAAATTTATGAAATATTTTTGACCAGTTTATACTTACTACTTGTTTAAATGTAATTAACAATTCCTAGATAAATTTTTAGTTTATTTTTTAACACTTTTCATACAAAAACTGACGATTGTGTATTAACAAAAATTCACTTTTGGCACCCGGCTTTGAAATCAACTATTTTATCTGTCAAAATATTTTAAGGAAAATACTCAATAAAAAAGCTTTCACCGTTCGCATGTTAAAACCTACGTTTTTTTCCATGATCAATGAGTACGTTTAATACTATTTTAGTACAAAAAAAATCAAGATTTTTGGTCAGTGTACTAATTCACTTCATATGTGACCACTACTTTAAAAACATTGTTAAAGTAACGACAATCGTCAAACTAGTTGGCCAAACAATACGAAATTTCTATGAAAATTAAAAAATTTCAATTTATTAAAACAAAAATACGATGAACAGGCAATTTTATATAATAAAAACAAGTAGTTTTCTTTAATTAATTTAACGGACCTACCTAGTTATTGCCATCTACGTCAGTTTTTGACAAGTGAAATTTTATTTTTCACAAATAAAATTTTAACAGCTTTGCTAGGTTGTGTATATTTAATTAATATTGTTTTGTAAATTTCATATAATATGGAGCAACAAATTAAACAAGAATTTGATGAAGAAATGGAAGAGGTATTTCAAGCCTTTAAATTGATATAGATTTTCCTACAAATATTAATTTACTTTTAAGGGGTCTACAAATGTTTTGGGATACAATATAGTTATACTGGAAGACATTAAGCAAGAAATAGATGAGAATATACAATTAACAAGTGAAATTGATATAATTGATGAAAAAATTGCTCCTGAACTGTTAGAGACCACAGCAGAAACGGTAAGCTTTCAAACGGGTTGAAAATTGAAACATTTACTCGGTATTCGTTTAGATTTTATACTGCTAACAATGAGCCGTGTTAATGTTTTTGATTTGATCTATAACTAATGCTCTATTTGTTCTATAGCTACTAATTGTGGTATTTTATATAATAGGAATTAAAGACGTCTGACTGTGAAATGGAAGATAATCATAGAACAACGCGTACGAGAAGCTTTAAGGTAATAGTTCTTACTAATTCATATACGATTGCTGAAAATTCGTCATTGCGTGTCTTTTTAAAGAAAATTTTACGAATAAGTTGAATAGGCTTAAAACTGAAACGGTCGTGTGCTGTGGAAATGATGATTACTCCTTCAGGTGCCTTGGCAAACTAAAAGTAATGATGAATAATAACGATGAAGTACTCGACCTTTTGGTATCCCATGCCGGACAACTCCAGTTTTTGATTTCCATCTTCAGAACTATACTTATAAATCATTTCACATTTATGAGTCTTGTATTCGTCTCTGTATGGAGTGAATTGTGGGCGATCGAAAGTTAGTACCAAATATTTTGATTTCCTGGAACCACGTCGCACTGTTGCTGAACACGTTGTTTTTTTTAAAATATTGCAGAGCTCTATTGATATCGGATCCATCATACCCTCAACCATATTCTTTTCCCCGATTTACACGTCGATTGGTTTGTGCAAACAGTTTAACTGCTGAAATCATTCACTGTGATAGTGATAGAATGCAAAGGGATCCGTACAGGAATTCCAATGGAATGCTTTGCCCGAATCAATAGTTTCGGGGGCGTGCAATCCATGAAAGTTTAAAATATCGTTCATCAACACCTCAGAACGCATGTGGTTGTGGGACCTAGGTCTTTAAAGATACTATGTGTTGTGACAGATATTGTAATTGAAAACCTTGCAGCAAAAGCATTTTTCACCTGCTGAACAAAAATTAGGGCTATCGTTTGATGCATGTACGAGGCAGATCCGACGACAAGCAAGCGCGCTATAACAAAATTTGAATTTGCCACTCTATTCCGTTTAGTGCACAAAAGACTGCAAGTTTGGGTATACCTCCGTTTTGCAAGAAACGAAATGATTGCGTCCGTTCCCGTTTTTAGCTAGTCCCAAAGAGACGTACGTTTAATCAATAATTAATTAATTTTTTCTTAATTAGTTTTTTCCTTTTTTCTTATTATCTAACAGTTTTGAAAATTGAACTTGCCTCTCTTTTGCTGCAAGTTCTTCAATTCCTATCACATTACAATTTTTTGTATAAAAGAGGTGTATTTAGTGTAATTAAAGAAAATATTTAATAATTATAATTAAAGAAAATATTTATTGCGATCGTTGAACTACAATATTCGAATTTTTACGGCATTTTACACGAATAATAAATTTGTATATTACAGGAAAGAGCAGCTAAAAACGCGGTAAATACACCAAAAAACACTCATCCTGATTCCACTGGAGCAGTGGTTTCAAATCAACCAACAATTTCAGTGAAAAAATTAAAAACCGATATATCGTCTAAAAATAAATTCGCAGTACAACTATCTGGAACAAAAAATCTTACAACAGAGATAGTTAAGGTAAATTTATTTTTAATATTTTAAGTATTGTAGCATTAAAAGCATTAAAAATTTGTTAGAGTTGTAACACCATTAGAATTTTCTCACTTACAATTTACAAATCAACGATATTAGCATTCAGATTTACCGAATAATTTAGTTGGTTTATAATTAACAGCAAAATTTTGATAAGATTTTTTCGATCTTAAAAATTTTAAGTTGTAATTAAATAAAACTTAATTTTTATATTTGAAAATATAAAGTTTAATTGTAATCGATTAATATTTAGTTCGTATTCGATACAAGTAGATTCTACTAATATTTACAATACGCTGATCATATATTTTAAGAGTATTTTTTACAAATGTGATCAGTTGAGACTCGATTTTGTTCTTAAACATGACGTTGATTAAATGTATATAATTGTTTCTCTTGCAAATATTTTTATTTAGTTACCGAGATATGCGAAGTAAGTGATAAACAGACAAATGTAGATGAGTTATTAGTTGAAGTTCCATAAGATCTAGAAAAATGCTACAACAATTTTTGTGAAAAATGCATCCGAAGCTGCTTGATCGTTCAAAATAGACAAATTAGAGCCTATATAATGATATAGATTGGTTGATGTGACAGGAAGTCAATCAATCCCATTTTTTAAATATATAAATAATTTGTGAGCTAAGCATTAATTTGGTAAGATGGGGAAAATATGAGTTAAATAAACTAAATATAGCTTTATGAGTCTCGCAAAGCTATTGTAGAACTAAAATTAATACAAATGGCAAGTTCAGAATTGAAACCTTTTGGTATTCGTTTCACAGTGGAAACAAAAGGGCGATTATATAGCTTTCTCGAGTGTCGTACAACTAATTATTATATTCTTTAGTGGTTCATGAAGAATTTTTTGTTTCAGAAAATACCACTAACTCAGGGAAAAAATGATACATTACATACCCTGAAATCGGCATATAAAACTATTATCGAAAGTTACAACCGTAGTGGAGCTCCATCCATTGCTGCATATATGAATATGTTGGGTGAGATCACTACTTCGGATAATGCAACACCGGATAGTAGCAACCTTTGTACCGATTCCGTAGACGTTGAAAGTGTATCGATACCTGAAATATCAGTAATAGAGAGAGAGGAAGACGAATCGTCCACTTTTTCTTCTGCCCTAATTTCAAAGTCAAATCTCATGAAAAATATATCTGAAAAAGAACATTTCTTGAACAAACAATTTGCATTTGAAATAAAAATGACGAAAAGAAAAGAAGATCGGAAACGAAATTTAATGCTAGAAACCGAAAGAAAAAATGCCGAATGTTTTGCCGTACAACAACAATTGCACGACGCTAAACGAAAACGACACTATGAGCTAATAAAATTTCTAAATGAAATGTACGAGGACTGATTCGTATGATATATGGAATTTAAATTTAATTTAATGTAAAACTCGTACGTTTGTTTCATTCAGAAAACCCATAATTTAAAAATTTGGTGCTTAGGTACTGGAAACGATCTTGCACATGGTCATCAACAGCTAGCGTTTCTATGCGACGTTTAAGTTAATTGAATAGTCAGAGTTGTTAAAGAACAGACATAAAAGCGTTGAAATTTCTTGTTGCATGATTAGTCGAATGCAGCAAACGTTTTCTACTACTCGAGCTTAATACACCTACGCACATGGCGGCTGCGCTGCATTAAACTTATAAAAGGGCAATTCGTGTAGCGAATGTAAGATGTTTTACAGGAAACAGACCCAAACAACCCACAAATACTGGAAATAACAACAAAAATAAAGAAACTAGATAATGAACATATACGCAATAAGCGGAGAAAACACATTGAACAGTCTGGCTTCAATGTAAAACTAAAATTTATGGCAAATCATAAAGCGGTCTTCTAACCTGCAGTGCAAAACAGGCAAAGTTGTAATATTGTTCAACGAATGCTGATGTACAATGGTGTTCAATGAGTTGCCGGGTGATTTGAAAAATGAAACAAATTTGAATAGATTTAAACAAATTATAATTTTTATTAGAAATAATTAGCTTAAATGAAAATTTATATTATTCTTTTTTGTATTATAAAAGAAGAAATAGTTTCTTTAACTAAATAATTAAATAAATAGATATCCCAACGGAATATAAGAAAATATTTAAACGAATTCAACAGATAGATCACGAGAGTAAGCGGTAGTAAGTAGATCCACATAAACATCCAAAGCACTCAGACTCGGTGCGCTTTAACCAATTATGCTAAAACTTATGAGCTCTATCATCGGTTTCCTGAGTCTGCTGAACTACTCTCAATAATCGGCACATGCCGAGTTAAACTGCTATCAAAACCAGGAAATCGTCAATCGATGCAGTCCCTTAGCCTACTATCGGTACAGGAGCATCTCGTACCATTCGCTCAAAATTTCAGAAAACGACACAACACAACAACTGCCCTTCATTGTCGTAGAAGACCAAACCACCGTACATTCTTGGTCGTCCTGGATCCCTCGCATACATTCGACTTTAATTACTGTAAATGACTGCCAGATATAGGTAAGTCAAGTGTCATTGCTGCCGCAAACATTTGATGATGCCAAATTTATGTTGAGTTCGGCAACAGCAAATTGAAATGCCGGACGGAAAAGCTGGGAGAATTACAAGGAGTCGACGAGTCTGCCATCACCACCACCAGCAGAAGTAATGATTTTTTCCTATGCAAACGACATAACTTTAAAATAAATTTGCTTGAGTATCCGAGAGGCATGTGACCATATTAACAAATATCTCTACACGCTCAACAACTGACTCACCCAAAGGGATCTAGAGATTTCCACGGAAAAATCAACAGCGAGCCTCTTCACGACTTGGGAGCGTAAAATACGCGAAACATTTGATATTGTGGTAGCAAACAAATCAATTCCTACAAGTCAGACAACCAAAGATTCTGAACGTCTTCGTAGTCTTCGACAACATGTTGAGTGTTGACATTTTCTTCCTACTCAAAACAGATATGCAGCAGGTAACAGACTCTCAACAATGTGCTGAAGTCTCTCGCAGTTTCTAGCGGTGTTATAAAATTATAACAACAATTGTCTTAACAATTTTTTATGTTGACTACACAACAGCATGTCCGTCCTAGTTGTAATTTAGGACCATATGACATGGGGCCTTTGTTTAAATGTCCAAAGAGTTTTATCAACCTGAAAGTGATGTCAATATGGACAAACCGCACAGAGCCGGCTGTTTTCTTACGCTTTAAAATGGTGGCGGATATACGGTGACCGGCACAGCAACCACAATAACATTTTTCACGTTTCGGATATAATAATTTTTTGCGTAGGATCCATGACTCGACTTTATCGATCGTAAATTTAACCTCTAAAGCTACAACAACCAAGTTACAAATTTATTAAAAATTAAATTTTTTCAAGCTTTTCAACTTGAGTATTATAAATACAGTAATCCCTCCGACTGCGCGGTCGTTCCGTTCCAGAAAAACCGCGCACTACAAAACCACGCAATGTGAACCCTATTTTGTATGGAAAGGGGGGGTTCGATTCCAAATTTTGAAAAAAATTAAAAAAAAATAAATTAAAAGTTTTACTTAAACAAAAATGAATATATATAGCCTGAAAAACATGTATTACTCTTAAAAAAGAAAACATTTCATAAGTTAAAAGATAATTAACACATTTAAAAAAACAACTCAAATTTAAAAAAATAATATCAATAATATGAATTTGTTTCGAATATGCTGGCTTGAAATTGAATTTGATCTTTATTGAATGTTCCAGCCACACATTTAAAAATAAGCTGAATATGTAATGCAAATTGCTACACATATGGATCATTCTTTTACAAACCGAACACCTTTCTGACCGACACATTTTGATTTGGCTGAAATTTTAGGGGTTTTATATAGAAAAAAGATATACGTGCTCGAGAATTTTTTTTTTTTTGGAAAATAGAGCGGTTCTAAATTTCGAGGATTTCGTGTTTTTTGGCTTGAAGACTTATTTTCAAAGATTCATAACTTCGGTTCTGGTAATAATAGACATTTTTTTTTCTGTTTTATTTTAAAGCTGAAAGACGAACTTTAAAAAAAAAATTATTATCTACAAAAATTATTAACAAATTCCTATGTGTAAATAGTTAAGCAATAAGTCAGACAATTTCTATATGACACCTGCAATTTTGCTCTCTCGTGTACGAATAGCATTAGAAATAAATTAATTTATCGAGCGCGGAAAGACAAAAAATTTCATAAATTTTTGTTGTCCCGCGCAGGATTAATTAATTTATTCCTAATAGTAAAACTAATTTCTTCATTAATTAAAAATACGTTTTTCTTAAAAATTGAACGTAGAATACGATACTCAAAAACTCAAATACTCTTTATTTTTGTAAGGCCATCACTAAAAATCGATTTCAACATTTTATTTGTTCATAACAACAGGATATTGTTAATAATTTTTATTGACTATATTTTTTTATTAAAATTCCACCTCTTAACTTTAAAATAAAATAAAAGAAAAGCTTCCATCATTGATAGAACCGAAGTTATGAATTTTTGAATATAGGCCGTCAGGCCAAAAATCACGAAATTCTCGAAATTTAGATCGCCTCTATTTTCCAAAAAAATCCTTGAACAACTATATTTTTTTCGATATCATACCCGTAAAAAAATTTTTTAAGCCAAATCACAAATACATATTTTGTTCAAATCTGTTTGATTTGTAAAACATATTCTACAAAAAAATTTTAAAAGTCAAGCAGTGTGAAATTTTAACCGCGCAGTGCGAAAATTAGTATTGAAAACTCATCTCGCGCAGTGGAAAATCGCGCAATAAGAACCCGCGCAGTCGGAGGGATTACTGTAATTAAAAACTAACACTTTCTCCCATACACAAAGTTTCAATGAAACCAAATTTTATTCTAAGTCCAACGGATTTTGTTAAATCTTACAGAAAATGGTTACAGATGGATGTCACGTCCAACATTGTTTATACTTTATATAAACAATAAACTATAATCTTGTCCTACTCAAACAACAATCCCAATGGCATACAGCTGACGGGCTGGGCGGATGATAACATGTTCCTGGTATATGATTGGAAAGGCATGAAAACCTGCTAGATTACTATCCCGACCTCTGTTTTTTCCACAAAAAACGAACAACGTAACCCTATTCCAATATCTAGGGCTGTCTTACAAGGTTTTTCACGCTTTAAACATCGTCCAGTAACTCTTGAGGTAAGAATCCCAATCCCTCTCGTCAACTCTACTCCTCAACCTAGATGGAATTTTAACAAAGCTGACTGGGATAAATATAGATCGGAGTTGGATGCAATGATTCGCTGGATCCCACCCATTCCTAAAAATTATGATAGGTTCGTTAGAGACATCATCTCAACTGCAAAGAAATGCATCCCAAGAGGCTTCCGTGAAGAATACATTCCTGGCTGGAGTAGAGAGAGCGATAAATTATATGAGGAGTACCTTAGTAGTGGTGAGGCAGACGTGGCTGATGACTTAATTTACTCACTGGACGCCGCGAGGAAGCAAAAGTCGATTAGCGCTGTTGTCGATTGTGGATTAGCGCTGATTTTCCCATTCAAGCAGGGAAGCTTGGAGTCTCCTTCGGAAACTGGGTGGCTCAAACTCTATCACTCGTGCTAACAATGAAATAAATCTAGAGGACATTGCAAATCATTTCGTAAACATGTCTCGTTCTTCTATTAATCGTCTTCATAAGAGAACAATTAAACGTAAATTTAGAGAAATGAAGCGCAATTGCTTGTTACCATCGAAGTTTGCGAACTCTTTTAGTAGCGAAGAACTAGATGCAGCTCTGTCAGCAAAAAAAGAAAAGCAGCTGGGTACGATGGTATTTTTCCAGAATATCTTAGAAATGCTGGAAAAAATGTAAAACAATGGCTGACTAAATGTTTCTCGAATACCCTGGAAACCGGGAATCTTCCAAAATATTTTAAAACTACAAAAGTGATAGCGATCCTTAAGCCAGGTAAACCATCTAATGAACCAGGAAGCTATCGCCCAATTGTCCTTTTGAACACCTGCTACAAATTGTTAGAACGGCTCATATACAACCGTATCGCACCGACACTGAATGACCAGATCCCAGTCGAACAAGCTGGTTTCCGTCCCAATCGCAGTTGCACTGATCAACGGCTCGCTTTAACATCCTATATCGAAGCTGGGTATCAAAAACAATTAAAAACAGGCGCAGTATTCATCGATCCCACTGCAGCATATGACACGGTCTGGCGTATTGGGATTATATATAAGCTGTTCAATGCAATGCCTTGTAACACCATCTCGCGTTTAATTAACAACATGCTGAGTAATCGTGTATTCAAAGCCCATCTAAATAATTCCTGTAGTAGGCCCAAAATGCTTAACAATGGCTTGCCACAGGGTTCCGTCCTGGCGCCATTACTTTTTAATTTGTACATTCATGACATTCAAGACACAAAATCAAAGAAATTTCGTTACATTGATGATTGGACTCTGGCCACCCAAAATAAAGACATGGGTGTCTTGGAAGATTTGCTCTCAACTGACCTGGCGATAATGAATGACTATTTTCGAACGTGGAGCTTATTTCCTAATCTAAGTAAAACCGAGAGTTCTTGTTTCCACTTAAACAACAAACTGACAAAACACGAACTATCAGTGTTATTTAACGGCACTGTCGTTAAATACAATCAACAGCCAAAGTACCTGTGTATTACTCTCGATAGAACTCTTTCTTTTAAACTCCACCTAGAGAATACGTCAAAAAAACTTAAAACGAGAAACAATATATTGCACAAACTGGCAGGCTCGACATGGGGTGCTACTCCAGCTACCCTCCGCACAACTGCTCTAAGTCTGGTTTTCTCAGTGGCTGAGTACGGCGCGCCAGTCTGGTTGAATAGTACACATACTCAAAAAGTTGACTGCCAGCTGCATGCCACGATGCGTACTATAAGTGGTACTAGCAGGTCTACTCCTTTACCTTGGCTCCTTGTATTAAGCAATATCGCTCCATCTGCACTCAGACGCTCACATGCGCTCATGCGTGAACATAAAAAGGTAACCAACAGCATCACGTTACCCTTGCACGAATATTACGGTGACCACACTAGTTGTCGATTGAAGTCAAGAAAGCCTCTACATAAAACTGCCAGCAACCTGCTGGCAACTAATTTTAATATCTTGGATGCCTGGGACACCTCCTGGCATCAATACAACACACTTGGGCTTTCTATTACTAACCCGACTTCTGCTCAACCTGGTTTCGATTTGCTACGTCATATCTGGACCACACTAAACCGAATAAGAACGAATCATGGACGTTGTGCTGATTCTTTCTACAAGTGGGGAATTTGAGAGTCCCCTCAATGTGACTGCGGAGCTCCACATAACCAACCAAACCATAAACCACATTGCAACCGTGTGTCCAATTCGACGATACAATGGCGATTTCTAAGACATCCATTTGGCAACTCCCGATGTAGTAGCATGGATAGACTCCCTTGATGTAAACATCTAATGTTCAAATGTACTGCCCAATGTTCAAATATTTTACTTTTTTACTAAAAGACGCGCAATCACACATGATTGTAAGCTCATTTAATGTGTATTCATGTTTTTTTAGGTAGATTTCATAGAAAAAATCTACCTATTTTAAGTTTTATTTTTATTTTTTAATGTGTCATAAAAACCATACGCTAAATAAATAAATATACTTTAAATGAAGATAATAGTAAAATCAGAACAAATCTAACAATTCCTGTTCACAAAGCCAATCCAACTTGTGCTCTTCATGTAATAGATTTTGGGAAACTGAAAAGTGGTTAGACGTATACAGATAATAATTCTCTTTTTGTAGCGTAACTTTTTCCTGTCTACTACGCGAAGTTTCTGTATCCATTATGAATAAAAATTGTTATTTGTTCAATGCTGTACAAAACTCTGGCAGTGCATTCCAAATAGAATTGCGCATAATGTTACATTATTAATAGGCTGTTCCATCCAAGCTTGTTTTTTAGGGTAAAGAAAATTATGCAGACATATTGGATGTCAGACGGATTGGATTGAATTTTACAAATAGCTGATGGTTTCGAACCCATCCTCCACGATGGTTCCAAGGTTGCGTTTAGAGACAAAATATTCAAAGTTAAAAAAAAATCGTATGTCCAATTTGCCACTGATTGCCACAATCAATCTGATGCGTGTTTCGCTATCGAACATAAAATATGGTTACATCCAGCTTCAGCTATTCCCAACTAATAGAAACAGTTGGAAAATATTATGTTGTTGCAGATTAAATGTCGTTTTTCACAAAAGTTGTATATATTATGGAAATGTTTTTTTATAAATTTCTATTTCCGTTTCTTCTTCCAGCATTTTCAAAGGTTTGGGAAATACTGATTAAGCAACAAATGATTGAATTCTTATCTGTTTGTTTAGTAACAAAACTGGGTTTAGGTCTTGCTATAACAACACTACTGTGGTAATGGATATCACTGAGTTTGCTAGAGGAAAAATTGATAAACGAAAAGCTACCATACTTCTCCTGCTTGATTTCAGTAAGGCATTTGATTCTATTGACCACGCCATACTGTATCAGAAGCTTAAGGAACAATTCTTTTTCTCTTCCCCTTCATGCAGTCTCATGTTCTCTTACTTAACAAATAGAAGTCAATGCGTCTCAATTAACAATGTTAACTTCACTTTCAAAGATCTTATCAGGGTGTTCCACAAGGGTCGGTGTTGGGTACGTTACTCTTCTCATTGTACATAAATGATTGGCCTTATTGCATAAAATCTTGTCTAGTGCATATATTTGCTGATGATGTAAAAATAGCATGTTATGTTGATAATAATAACCTGGAACAATGCATCTCAAGCATAAACGTTGATGCAATTTGTATAGTTGGTCTGCTCGAAATCGCATATCTATTAATCCATTGAAATCTCAAGCGATAACTATATATCGGATACCTATAAGAAATGTAAGTCCGCTCATTATCAATGGGACTGAAATTCCATATGGCTAAAGTGAATAGTTTAGAAATGATTATAAACGCGACCATGACCTGGGATGATCATGTATCTAGTATATCTCGCAAAGTTTGCTTTGCTCTAAGGAAGCTATATGCAATAAATAATTACCTCCCCTTAACCTCAAAGCCAAGCTTTTACATACATTAGTATACCGCCTTTTTTGTATAAATGTGAGGTGTATTCTGGAGGTAGTGCCGGCTGTTTCTATAAGGTTAATCTCTCTTTAAATTCAATTGTGAGATTTATCCATTCTCTACGTAAATTTAATCATATCTCGCATTATTGTAAAGCCTTTCTTGGGTGTGATCTTGACTAGTTTTTTTAGGTACGAACGTTAATCATGCTATTCAAGATTATTAAAATCAGACCCCAGTTTATCTACATAAAAGACTTTATTTTATTAAATCGGCACGCACTAGATAGCTGGTGATACCTGGACATAGCTCCCTCCCAATGGAGCAGTCATTTAAGGTCGGAGCTTCCAAGTTATGGAATCGCATTCCCATCGAAATTAAGATCCTGACATCTCTTTACGTGTTCAAGCGAAATAGCATGCTCTTCCTTGCATAAATATAGAATTGAATGGTTTAGTTTAGTTTTTCTAAGTTTTGAATGGTCTATTAAAACTAGACTCCAATTGCATAAGGCAAATTGCCTTTGATTGCTTGCTTATATGAATAAATAAAATAAATAGAAATAAATCGGTTATGAAAAAATAAGTAACAAATAGAAATTTGTATTTTTTTTTTGTCACTTTAGGTGAAAGTTAGACTACATGCATGTCCACATTGTCCTAATAAGTATAAATGGGAAAATAATTTAATGATACATATGAAAATTCATCCACCTGGAAAAAAACATAAATGTGCCGAATGCTCCAAAGAATTTTCGCGGTTTGATTATTGGAAAAATCATAAATGTGATCATCTAAAAATACCAAAATTGAAGGTAAGTTTGAATTAGTAAATATTCTTATTAATATTACATATAAATTCGATTACTTCAAAATATTGTCCTTTTTCTAAAGTAATAAAATCATCGAAAATTTAAATATTTTTGATACACGATTCTTGGAAGTTTCTTGGATCTGCACCATTTAATTTAAGGTGTTCCTTGTTGTGTTGATTTTATTAGCATGCGTTTAAGGCAGGGCTGCGAAGTCGGTGCCAAAATTAAGCGACTCCGACTCCAAGTTTTTAAATTTTAAATCCGACTCCGACTCTGACTCCGATTTATATATAATAGAAAATATTCAAATTTCATTTCGAAACAACAAATTCTACAAAAGGTAATAAAGCACCTGGTATCGACCACGATATAACATACCCGAAATGATTGTATAGGGTGGTGAAACTCTATCTTGATATGTAATGATATGTAAAGAACTGAAACTATGCCACAAGACTGGAATTCAGCTACGGTGACACCAATTTACAAAAACGATAAACGCCACTTATGTGAAAATTACAAGGGCATTGATATACTCTCCTACATATTATATATGATTTTTTATAAATTTTTCTAGTAGACCAACCAACTTTTCAAATTTAAATAACGGGACATGATTGATATCACCAACTTACATTACCCTCTTCTATCGTAAGCGAAATTAGAGATTTACTTTACATTATTAGAGATTTACTACCAATCTCTATTCTGTATCTCTATTCTGTCCCAACCCTATTGCTCCAAACTTAATCAACCAAAAAACTTACACGTCAGTAGATTATAAGTTATTTAAAAATTTAGCAAAAGCGTTACTAAACTGCTTAGTTTTCATAATTCTCTAACTTAGGTAGTTAGCAGTGGAAATAGTTTAACATAATTCAGAGCCGGTCGAGCGATGTGTAATATAGATGGACATCCTTCATGAGAGAAATGTTTGTAGAAAACTAATAGATGCAGAAAATATCTCTTTAATAAGAAAAAAGCATCTAAATTTGCTGAACATCCAACTGGTTCACGTATTTTCTATAAAGTGGCTGAAGCTGTAGATCTTTGGATTTTTGTAAGTTTTATCTACCTCCCTCCCTCCCTGAGAGTTCAACATACCTGTGCACCAACTTTTCATTGATTTCAGGCAGGCCTACGACTCTCTCGAACGAGAGACTCTATGGCAGAGGTGGCCAAGCTTCACTACACGTTGAGCCGCAGTACAATAATCTCTCGTTTCGAGAGCCACAAAAAAAACTTTTTTTTCAAAAGTATCAGTTGTTTGGAAATATTTATTTTATTGAAAAAACAATTATGTACTTATGGTTATAAATACATACAAATACATCTTTAAAGTTTGTGACATGCCTGCTGGTAGATGGGTTGTTTATTTGTAACTTGGCCGTGAATTTTCTGAAATCTGGTTCATAGTTTGTTAGCGCAGTACGAATTAATTCCGTTAAATGCTCATTTGTAAGTTGTGAACGGTGGTTTGATTTTATAAACTTCATTGTTGGAAAAAGTGATTCACAACAATATGTTGTACCGAATATAGACAGTAATCTGGCATCAGCTTTTTTCAAATTGGGGTACTTTGATTGAGACACTAGTTTCCAAAACTCATTTGGAGATTGTGTGGCTTTGTGATGCATTTTAAGAATGTGATCTACCTGTAGCTCTAGTAATTCCATTTCTCCTGAGGCACTGTCATGCAAAATATAAAAAGGAATCGATAAGCCCTTGTTAATAATGTTAATTTCGAATGGATTTACAAGTAAATTAAGAGAAATATTTAAATTATTCAGATCATTAAATCGCAAGTGAAAGTCTTTTAATAATTCTGCTAATTTACTGTCGTATTCACTCAGTTTGTTATCATTAATTTTAGAGAGTCTGTTCTTCAGACGAGGAAAGTGGTGGAACACCTTTGTTGTTAAATCTCGTTGAAAAGGTTGAATTTTTTTAATAAAACTCAGAATCGTTTGAATAAGATCAGTAATAACTTTATCTTTTTCTTGTAAAGCTAGGTTGAGGGATTGCAGATGCTCCATTATATCAGTCAGATGCTCCATTATATCAGTCATCATTCTTTAATTCCAGATAGTGTTTTTCTTTTTCTTTGAGGAAATTTCTGATAGGTTCCATTAAATCAACAAATCGGCTTAGAACATTATAGGTGGATAACCATCGCAGTAAAATGTTATATCTTGAGGATGATCTTCAAAGTCCAGTGCTTCGATAAAGTTCTTGAATTGGCGATGGGTTTTTGAATTCGTCCGAATATAGTTCACAATTTGTAGCACAGTTTTCATTACGTTTTCGTATTTAAAATATTTTGCAACTAAATGTTCACGATGGACAATACAATGAAGTGCCGAAATTCGGGTATTCTTGGATCATTTTTTAATAGACCAATAAGGCCTACATTTTTTCCTAACATTACAGGTGCTCCGTCAGTTGCTACACTTACCAAATTATTCAGTGGAATATCTGTATCTGACAATATATTATCAAGGGTACTCTTAGTTTTAATACCACGAGTAGTATTTTTATGTGCTACCAAATCCAATAGTTCTTCCCTTACGATTAAAGATTCGGAAACGTATCGGATAAATACAACTAACTGGGGGGTGTCTTGTGTATCGATTGATTCGTCAAGGGCTAAGCTGAAAGCTACACTATTTTTACATCTACTTGTAGTCGCTGTTTAATATCTGTACTTATTTCCGTAATACGTCGCTCAGTGGTATGACGTGATACTGGAACATTGCTAATTAATCTGTGGAATTTGATATTTAAAGGATCCAGCATTTTAACCACCTGTTCCGTATTCTTTTTGATAAGTTTTCCCTCAGTGTAAGGTCGTTTAGCACGGGCGATGTTCCAAGCGATCATAAAACTAGCCACCGTAGTATTATCCGCTTCTGAACTAAAATATGATAATAATGTTTGCTGAGTACTTAATGCAGATTTTAAAGAGTTTATTTTATTTGTTCGGATGTTGGTATTCAACGGATAATTATCCAAAAATTTAATGTGGTTTTTTTCTTGATGCCGTTTTAAATTACTGGTTTTATAATGAGCAAGTGATTCATTGCATATAAGACACAAAGATTTTCCCCCTTTATCGATGAATGCGTATGTTTCAACCCATTCTTGCCTGAAGCTACGATTTTATCCGTCATATCTCCTTTTTTTGTGGTCTGACATATTTAGCAGTTAAATTAAAAAACGGAGTATTCATAAAAAACACGCAAAATATTATATTTCGCTACAAGAGATGAAATCACCGTTTTTTTCTTGCAATTTCCTTAAGTTTTTAATTTCGTTTTTGGTTTAGGGTAATATCTTACTGTCGTAGATGTAGAAGCGGTTGAGGTAGCATATGTCGGATTTGCATGTGTTTTGAATTCTATTTAATTATGAAATTATTCATTTTTTAATTAGAATATTAAAGGATACATTAAATTTAACGTCGGCAAAGTGCTTAAAGATAAAATATCAAAAATATTGTTTATAAAAAAAATTGCAGAAAAAGATATTCATAGAAAAACAAACGAATCCAAAAGGAAAGACTTTTGATTTTGAGAAAGGTTTTTGTGCATTAATTTGAGACAAATTATTATTTATTTTTAGCCCACTAGAATATGTTAAACGTATAACCTTAAGTAATAAAATTAGTTAAATTTATTTATAACAGCGGATTATAAACTTTATTCGCGAAGTAAAGTAGTATCAAACTAAAACAAAGTCGCAAAAAACTCCAATAGTAGTAACTTCGACAGGACGGACCTAAATATAATAAAATGATTCCATTAAATCATATTACATATATTATTATTTTAAATATTTTATTTTACTTGTTATATTTTCATATTATATTAAACAGCATTATAAATTATATGTATTATTTCTAATTTTGTTACAATTTTTATGAATTATTAAATATTATTTAATTTTTTCATTTCTTTTCGAGAGCCGCATTTATTCTTTTAAAGAGCCGCATGCGGCTCGCGAGCCGCGGTTTGGCCATGTGTGCTCTATGGTCTGCTCTGGTGTCAATGGGAATTCCTGGTAAACTGGTATCACTATGCAAAATGACAGTACAGAACTCTCAATGCTGTGTACGAGTAGAGAACGAAATATCAAAGTTTTTTAAAGTCGACTCCGGTTTAAGACAAGATGATGCTATCTCTCCTATACTTTTTAATCTAGCCTTGGAATATGTGTGCCGTCAAAAGAAACTACCGACTAATAACAATATCTTGTCAATAAACTCAGTACAATGATTGCTTACCCTGATGATGTTGTCATCCTCGGCCGAAGTTAAGCTGTTATGAGTGAGACTTTCAAGTCGCTTGAGAGTGGTGCTAAGAAAATTGGTCTGCAAATTAACTACAATAAAACCAAACATATGAATGTTTCAAGAGAGGCTGAGAAGAAAGATTTGATGTGCGGCGATGAACGAATTGAGGGAGTTGAATCTTTTAAATATTTGGGATCAATGCTTGACTCAAACAACAGCATACTTACAGATATAAAAGCTCGAATCGCTGCAGGTAATCGAACTTTCTATTCAATTAAACCTCTCCTTGGATCACCGTATGTATCAACTAACACCAAGCTCAAGTTATACAAGACATTGATTAGACCGGTTGTGATGTATGGGTCACAAACGTGGACCCTTACACAAAATGACGAATCGCATTTATCTGTATTTGAGCGTAAGATCCTACGCTACATTTTTGGTCCACTTAAGACAGATGATGGAGAGTATAGAACCCGGTATAACTTTGGGATCAAAGACCTTCTTGAGAGTCCTGATTAAATAGGTTGTATCCGTTCTAATAGTATTGCTTGGTTTGGGCATGTTCTACGAGCCGATTCACAGTCTGGAATGAAAAATGTACGTTAGGACCCCAGGGAGTGGACGACCGCGAGGTAGACCACGACTACAATGGGAGACTGACGTAATAAACCACCTTAAAAAAATCGGCTGCCATGGTAATTATGTCGCTGTTGCGAATGACCGTGGTGAATATTCAAAGCTGATTAGCCTGGCAACGCTCCTACATGGAGCATGAACGCCTTAAAAAAAAATGTACCTCCCTTAATTGATAGAGATATGGCGGTCATTGACTCAAAAGAAAAAGATAACCTTCTGGGAAATTATTTCTCTTAAAATTCTGCACTGGAAAATTGGATTAGGTAAAAAATAAAGGGGTCACTTTATTTTTTACCTAATCCAATTTCTAAAGTCTATTCGGAAAATGCTTTTACAAATTATTACTAATAAAGCATCTGGGTCAGACCGTATTCCTCCAATTATTCTAAAAACATTTGCTAGGGAGCTAGCACCAATACTCACTAAAATCTTTCATTTGTTATATAAGAACTTAGTTTTTCTCGAAATATGGGAAATTACAAGAGTACAACCAGTTACAAAAAAGGGTAGTAAAACTGGTTCAACAAATTACAGACCCATTTCAATTTTATCGGTTGTTTCCGGTTGCATAAAAATCTGATTTTTTAAAAAAGAAATCGGATTTATTTGAATTTTAAAAAGTATTTTTTGAAGCGCAGTGGTCCTGAAGCAGTGGTTTGTATAATTTTTGAAGCAGTGGTCCTATATCCACTCTTTTGAAGAAGTGGTCCTAACGATCCTTTATATAAATCACTAGATTTTGTTGTATTCTTTTGAGAGGCAAGGAAAGATAAAAGTAAAGTAACAGTTTTTAGTTACTAGATTTTTACACTGAAATACTGATTGTTGTTCTAGCGACATGAAAGTCGTGTCTTCTCAAACGTCTTGCTAAACTAAGATATTTTGTTACTGCTTTAGAGTGTTCTAAGTGATGTCATCTGCCATGAATGGTGAGCGTATATCGCATTTCGACAATCCTTGTCTGAGTACTTTTAAGTTTGAAGAATAATCAAAGAATATTTGATAGTGCTTGGGGTAGCTGTACAACCAGGACTTGAATATATTAGAGAGTCCAGTTTTTATATGGAATTCAGGATAGAATGAAACAAATTTATCTTATAAAGAACTAAATTATAATGCGACTAATCGATTGTACAATTGTTATGAGAATAGAATACTTGATAGTTTTTATATTTAAATGCTAGTAAAAGCCTACTCCAACACTCCTTCCTCATTTAAATATTCGATTCCACACAATTCTCTGTTATTCTTGAGAACACCAGCTGGTAATGGTTTTGTCAACATGTCCGCTACATTGTCATCTGTAGGACAATATTCACATATTATCGTGCCTTTGTCAACATAGTCCTTAACAAAATGCTTCTTTATATCGATATATTTTGATCGACTTGATAAATTTTCATCCTGGCCTAATTTCAAACAGCTCTGATTGTCTTCATAAATTGTTGTTGCTGCATTGACAGGTTGGTTGAAATTTTCTAACAAACGTCGAATCCAAAGAGTTTCTTTGCATGTTTCAGACGGTGAAATAAACTCAGCTTCTGTTGAAGATAGCGCAACACAAGTTTGCTTCTTGCTTTGTGTGTATACAGCATCTATCAACACTTGATGAATCAATTGGTTCCAAGTCCTTCCAGCTTGCTTTAAACCATATATATTCCTCCTCAAGAGACAAACTTGTTTTTCCTTCCCTTCGACAACAAAACCTTGCGGTTGCTTCATGTATATGGGCTCCTCTAACTCTCCATATAAACATGCAGTTTTAACATCAAAATGCTTTACCATCATCTTCTGAGCACTATCAACAGCAAGTAAGATTTTGAACGTTGTTTGTTTAGCAACTGGCGCACACTTCATCATAACCAGTTCCGAACTTCTGTGAAAATCCTTGACCCACCAATCTTGCTTTATATCGTTGTATTTTACAGCATGTATCCTTCTTGATTTTGTATGTCCACATGCTGCCGATTGTTTTTCGTCCTTCCGGTAATTCTATCAATTCCCAAGTCTCGTTTTCATACATTGAATTCATTTCCTCATTCATCGCCTCTACCCATTTCGATTTTTGAGCAAAAGTGACCGCTTGGTTGAAACTTGATGGTTCAATTTCTTTCTTATTTGTCACACCCATTATTTGAATCAAACGAGTCGGTGGTATTCCTTTATTGGAGAAATATTTCACAATTTAATATATTAGAACATTCAGTACTGCATTTTCCAAATTTGACTCCATTGACAAATTCACCTGATGGTAATGATTTCACAACCTTGATGTCTCTGTGTCCAAGTACTCGATGCCATTCATGTACTCAACATTCCGAATCATTCGGTTCAGCCGCTTCTGATGCATAAACTTGATTCGCAGTTTTAATTTTGTACAAATCACCAGATTTTTCACCATATGCCACTTCCTTTTCACCATATTCAATTTCAAAATAGGTACTTTGAAATGTAACTGTGAATCCTTTCTTTGTTAGCTTGCCAACAGAAATGAAATTTCCTTTCAACTCTGGAACGTATAGCACGCTCTCCATCTTCACTCGTGTGACTTCACCAGATTTGTTCACAAATTTCATTCGGATAGTTGCAATCCCCATAGCATCAACCAGTTCACCATTTGCGACTTTTACTCTTTCTCTGTAGCTCAAATCAATCTCTATGAACAAACTTCTATCACTTACACAATGACTTGTAGCCCCTGAGTCCAGTAGCCATCCTTTAATTGCAGTTGAAATAATGAATAAAAATTCTTCTTTATCGTCCTGAATTTCATCACTCGCAGCTTGAATTAAGTTTGCTCCTTGTGAATCTGGTTTCTTCACTTCAGTATCTGGTTTATTTTTCTTCAACCATTCAGTATATTTGCTACAGTTCTTTCGAAGGTGACCTTTTCCTTTGCAGAAATGGCATGAAAATGAGCCCTTCTTGAATGTTGAAGATACTCGTAAAATTGATTCTCCTGTACTCTCTGAATTCCGTTCCGAACGACGTTTATATTCTCCAATGATCTTTGAACAAACGATACTTGATGTTAACTCTACGTTTCTAGTTTCTAGTGCCGTTATTAAATTGTCATAGCTTTCTGGTAACGATCCAAGAAGATTAGCACTAAATATTAAATTTTCTGTAATATTATCACATACTGCCAACATTTTCTGGAACAATTCATTCATTTTATTTACGTGAGCTTCTGCATCGCCACCCTCTTCAAGCTTTTGAGTCATCAATTGTCGTAGAATATAAACTCGGTGGTTTGCACTGTCCTTTTCATGAATGTCTTTCAACTTTTTCCATGCATCCCGTGCTAGCTTACATTGACGAATGTACTGAATTTGATCATCTTCAACATTGAGTGCTATTGTAGAATGAGCAACTTGATCATTCTTTTTCCATTCGTCTGTTATTGGATTAGGTACATCATCATCTATGACACTCCAAACACCTTTTTCAATTAACATCATTTGGACCTTATACCTCCAATTGAAATAGTTTTCTCCATTCAATTTCTTCATTGTGTATTTCGTAATGCTACTCATATTCTGGGACTATCTAAATAAAAATTCGGAAATTCTTGAACTCGGAAACGGAAATTCTTTCTTTACAAAATTTTTGCAAATCCAATTACTATCCTCTATATGTGTGATTGCCCATAACCTATTAGAGAGTTCAGTTTTTATATGAAATTCAGGATAGAATAAAACAAATTTATCTTATAAAGAACTAAATTATAATGCGACTAATCGATTGTACAATTGTTATGAGAATAGAATACTTCATAGTTTTTATATTTAAATGCTAGTAAAAGCCTACTCCAACAGAATATATCCGGAGCTCTGATATATGGGACAATGCTAAAAAGTAGCTTTTCCCATTCAATGCTTTCGGCAAAAATAAGCAACTCTGGCTGTCCTTAAACTGGTCAGTTTTTAGCTCAATTAATCACATGGTTGTATTCTGTACTATTCAATAGTTATGTTGGATCAGTTAACAATATCGAGAGCCATGCTAGCAGATTTGAAAATATTTTTATTTTAAATTGAATTTTTAATTAATTTTGAATTTGCCCAATTTTTTTAGTTCCCACATGGAGGGATCAGTTTTTGTTGATTTGTAAATTTTTTTATTTTTAAGAGAAGTGAGATTTCAAGTCGCTTGAGACGGGCGATAGACAATTTAGTCCGCAAAAAAATTATGGTAAAATCTAACATATGATTTTTTCAAGAGCAGTTGAGGAAATTTGATGTGCGACGAAAAAGGAATCAAGGGAGTTGAATCCTTTCAATTTTTGTAATCAAAGCTTGACTGAAACAACGGCTCGATTAAACCTCTTCTTAAATCATCGTCCGTTTCAACTAACACAAAACTCAAGATAAGACATTAATTAGACAAGTGATGATATATAGGCTCAAACGTAAAGCCGGTTTAGAGTCTGGAATAATTCAAAAATTACCGTTAGCTCACTAGAAAGTGAGCGACCGCGAGGCAACACTGACGTAATAAATACTAATAAAATAATTTATAATTCTGTTTTATGCGTAGAAGAAAAAAAAAACTATACCGAAGAAAATAAAAACAAAAAACAAACAGAATATAATTTTCAAATAGGAGTCGAAGTCGACAAATTTTTTGATTATTTTTCCGACTCCGACTCCAGTTACTTGAAAATTCGTCCCGACTCCGACTCCGCAGCCCTGGTTTAAGGTTTATGATACTTTGGTATATGTTCTACGTTTGGTGGGCGATCAATTGATTACAGTTTGGAAGAAACTGATTAATAGATTGAGGGGGATCTTCTTAAGAATTATTGAAACTTCTTAAGAATTATTGTTGACAGCCTTAAATTTTTTCATAAAAACGTTTTCTTATATCAATATTACGAAAAAACTTATGACGATTTTAAGACTGTATTAAGGTTAACGTTCAACGCTCTTATGTTCGCATAAGTATGCTATTTTAGTTTAAATTAAAACTTTAGTAAAACACACCAACGATACCTAAACTAACAACACCTAAATTGACTACCTACCTCTAACAGAAAGTGAGATATTTAAAAATTTTCGGATTGCGGCGGTGAGTTTGCGCCATCATAAACATTTTACAGAAATTAATTCATGAATTAAGTACATATCTCCAAAAGGTGTAACAGAAAAAAAATAGCTTTCATAAACACACAAACATTTTCGGTTTTAATATAATTATTTATTTGTATTGTAGATATCGCCAGGGTATGAGTGGAATAAACACGACATCATTAAGATGATCGAAATGGTAGCGGCAACAGATTGTTTATGGAATCTCGAACATGTAGATTACCATAATCCAGTAAAGCAACATATTTTTTTTAAAAAAATTGAGTCCGAACTCAATATACCACTAAATGAAATAAAAAAAAAACTGCATAGCCTTCGGTATCAATATTCCAAAGACTTATCACAAATAAACAAAAATAAATCTACTTCCGTTAATAATGAAATATTCACCAAAAAATCGGAGTTTCTTAATCTAGTGTACTTCGTTATTAGGGACCTGCAGAAAACAAAAACGAAAAATACAAGGGTTAGCAAATTTTATTAATACATATTATTTATTTTAGTATGATTATATTGTAATGAATCTCTCCTGGTATCCTCTTCTGTTCTTCAAATTCTCAAAACAGAACGGCTTCGTATTTATTAATTTTAACTACTTAATCAACGTTTTGGGGAAGAAACTCTTCAATATCGGACAATTTTATTTCAAATTTCTTCGTGCTTAATGTAGTTGGTGCTGTCCACATTAAATCAAATTCATCTCCAACAATTATTATCGAATGCTGTAGCTCTTGATTTCTTTCCTTGAAATTAAATAATTCTCTTCTGCATATCCTTTCGAATATGGGTGTGTGCGAATCAATAAATACTTGACCAAACGCAATTGTTGTATGAAATTTGTAAAAACACAATTTTAGCGATTTTTTAAAGAGATGAAAATAGTTTTTTTGTCTGTGAATATTTGCTGAGTATAAATATATTTAATTTTGACATGAAAAAATAATAATTAATATAAATAATAAAAATGAAAAACAAAATATATTTACTTCAGCACAATAAATGCTGATTTAATAGAAATATTATACCCACGAATTTGTTATATAAAGGAGGTAAATATACAGTTAAGTTTGATTTAATTATACTGAATTTTTTAATTATTTTTAGCCAGTGGAATATAAACGATTTGGAGTATACTCTAAAATTATCGAAGCAATTCTCAATGAAGATGATAATACGACGAAGCAATATCTACGTTTATCATATGAAAGTTTTCGCAAGACTGTTGCCGAAATTTCTGCGCCACAACTTGGATGGGCTGTGCAATTTGAAATGATAGTGTTTTTGTTCTGGATGGCATGTGGCTGCAACTACCGTGACTCTTCTAAGTTTGTTGGAATAGGTGCACACGCAGTTAGAAATATTATCAATCAACATTTAGATTTTTTCTTTAAAGACATGAAAAAATTTATTCAAAAACCAAATAATAATCAACTAAATATGATAGGAGAAAAGTTTTGCAAACGTAGTGGTGTCTACATATTTGGTCATGCTGTAGGTGCTATAGGGAGATGTAAAGTTAGAATAAAGGCTCCAACAATACGCTCTAAGGAATATGTCAGTAATAAAAATTATTATTCTATACATTTTCAAGCTGTCGTGGATAGTTCTTGTAGGTTTGTAGATGTATTTCTGGGTTTTCCTGGATCATACAACGGTGCAAGAGTATTTGAAAATAGCCCTTTATATCAAGATGGCAAATGGCCACCTAAAGATTATTATTTATTAGGAAATAATAGTTATCCATGTAGCATTCATCCTTTTATGATTATAACACCATATAAATGCCCAACAGAAGCACAAACAAAATTTAATTCGGCTCACAGTAAAGCTCACACTTTTGAAAGCGCATTTAGAATAATGAAACAGCGATGGAAGGATATTTTTAATAAAACACTGGAGCTGAATGTAGAAAACTCCATTAAAGTCATATTTTCTGCTTGCGTTCTGCATAACATATGCATCCTAAATGATGATTATGGACCAGATTTTGAAATTCAAGATGCCGAAGATAACAAAACTAATGAAACTACATCTGAGGTTTTATTTGAATCGATGTTAGATTCTGAAGAAAATTTACAGTTCAGAGAATATTTATTACAGACACTTAACGTTAGTTAATGATTTCAACAATTTTTGAATGAGCAATGTATTTTTTATATTCAATATCAATTTCGGAGTGACGTGAGTGATCCATTATTAATGAATGAAATTATATTTGTTAAATATAAAAACTTTTTTCCCAACGAATTGTAATCACCTATTACTTTCACTCACTGCTTAACGAAAATTTTTAGAAAAAACCCTTTAATTATTATTTTTTCTTAAAAGAAATTAAAACACAAACAAACAGGCAAAACTTCAATTTTATCGTTAATTTTATTTGTATTTCCTGACTAGTTTCGGACTCTATGAGTCCATTAACAAAGGATTTACAACTGTAAATCCTTTGTTAATGGACTCATAGAGTCCGAAACTAGTCAGGAAATACAAATAAAATTAACGATAAAATACCTGTTTGTTTTTGTTTTAATTTCTTTTAAGAAAAAATAATAATTAAAGGGTTTTTCTAAAATTTTTCGTTAAACAGTGAGTGAAAGTAATAGGTGATTACAATTCGTTGGGAAAAAAGTTTTTATATTTAACAAATATAATTTCATTCATTAATGTATTTTTTGTTGCATAAAAGTGTTAAAATAAAGTAAACGTTTTTATTACATATACCTAGTTTTATTTAATTTTTATTGAATGATACAATCTGGTCACCTACGCTAAAGTTGCGTAGTATCTGATTAACGGCAATGGTTGGATAATCCGTTTTATCATTACGAGAGCAACATTTGCTTATATTGTTTATATTAATTATTTTGTTGCTGTCAGGTCACTGGGTTGAGTTGGATTGAAAATTAATTCACTAGAACGGATCAGTGTACAACTCGTTTTTTAGAAGTGTCTACTGGAGAACGGGGTGAACATAAATCATTGGACATTTTGGAGTAAGTAAGCTGGTTCGTAAATAAAAATCATGATATGGGGGAAGAAAAAGAATGTTCATATATCACGAGTCGTCAAATAATAGTCGATTATTTTTCATAATCATTATTACGAATTTTTTTTTTTTTTTTCGAATTAATTATTACGAATGTCATTTGAGGTGGCATGAGTGGTAATGTTGAAAAATAATCGACTAATAATTTGGTGACGAGTTGTATTTAGCAGACAATTTAACGAACAGAAATAGTAACATTATTTCATACAACATAATCATACAGAATAAAATATTATTTCATCTTAGTAGGCGCGCATAAATGTTATAAATTTGTAATTTATTTTTGACAAATAAACATAAACATGCAATCATTTATGAATGAAAACGGGCATTTTTACTATTTGCAAATTGCATTTTCACATAATTTTGTATGTGAATTTTTGTTTTAAATTAATATATTAAGTAGTCCGAAAATATTCAAAAATATTCGCTGTTCCTTCCTACCAGAAAAAAATAATCGAAACAAATCGTTTTGATTTGCTAAAAAATAGTAAATGAAGCGTTTTGATTGCACCTTATTAAAACTTTATTTAATGAGTTGAATTGTCAGAATTATTTTCCGAATTGGGTATACAAATAAGTTATCGATTTTTTTTTCTAAAATTAAACATATTTTTAATGTAGAAAATAAAATTTTAATTAATCAAATTAATTTCCATCTGAATTTACAATCTTCTGCCATCTTTCGGGTAATAATGGAATTCCGTGGGTGTCGGTTCAGTCGTCGACCTAATTTTTGATATCTTCAAAAGAGCGAAAGTGCTGGTCAGATAGGGCTGACTGCATTGATCTGAACAAATGGTAATTGGACGACGCCATTTCTGATGAATACAGCGGATAGTGTAGAACTTCCCATCGCTGTCGTTCCAGGTAGTTTTTGACAACAACAGAAACATGTGGTCTAGCGTTGTCATGTTGCAAAAACAACTAATTGTGGCGATTCTCCCATTCATTCCGTTTTTCGCCCACGGTTTGCTTTATACGCATCACTTGATGTCAGTAACGTTCCCTTCTTGATTGTTTCGCCAGCTTTTAACAGTTCATAATACACAACATCTCGCTGATCCACAAACATTACCTTTGATCCATGAATATCCGGCTCACTTAGCTTGCACCATGCCACTCTGTGCTTTAGACTGCCATAATGAGTATAACCTCTCTCAAACGCCTATTACTTGGTCCGAAAATCGACATATTGAATGCAATTAAAATATTTTGTGTACAGTTGAATCAATTGCTTTTACTGCGTTTGGTGACTTATATATTGACATTTCAAACTAAAGTATTGGTTATTGCCACAGCATGAGACAAGCAATAGAACTGTAAGCGTCATATATTTCAACGATTAGATTATTTTTATACCTAAAATTAAAAAAAATGATTTGCGACCACCAACACCTGAGAACGCATGTTGTTGTGAGACCTAGGTTTTAAAAGATGTTTAGGTGTTGCTGTGAGCCATATTTTAATTCCTACTACACAGCACATTTTATTGAAAAAAATATTTCATGACAATTGCACTTCGTTATTAGGGACCTGCAGAAAACAAAAACGACAAATACAATGGTTAGCAAATTTTATTAATATATATTATTTATTTTGGTATGATAATGTTATAATGAATCTCTCCTGGTATTCGCTTCTATTCTATAAAACCGAATGGTGACGTATTTATTAATTTTAACTACTAAATCAACGTTTTTGGGTAGAAGCTCTACAATATCGGACATTTTTATTTTCACTTTCTTCGTTCTTAAAGTAGTTGGTGGTCGGAAACCACCACTTGCCGCATTAATTCCAATTCGTCTCTAAAAATTATTATAGAATGCTGTAGCTCTTGATTTCTTTCTTTGAAATTAAATAATTCTCTTTTGCAAAAAAAAATAGCAATCCTTTCGAACGGGTGTGTGCAAATCAACAAATATTTGACCAAACGAAATTGTTGTATCAAATTTGCAAAAACACAATTTTAGTGATTTTTTAAAGAGATGAAAATAGTTTTTTCGTCGGTGAATATTTGCTGAGTATAATATAAGTATATTTAATTTTCACAAATAATTTAAAAATAATAACTAATATAAATAATAAAAATGAAAAACAAAATATATTTACTTCAGCACAATAAATGCTGATTTAATAGAAATATTATACTAAGCCCACGAATTTGTTATATAAAATCGGTAAATATATAGTTAAGTTTGATTTAATTTTTTAATTATTTTTAGCCAGTGGAATATAATCGATTTGGAGTACACTCTAAAATTATCGAAGCAATTCTAAATGAAGACGATAATATGACGCAGCAATATCTACGTTTATCATATGAAAGTTTTCGCAAGACTGTTGCCGAATTTTCTGCGCCACAACTTGGATGGGCTGTGCAATTTGAAATGATAGTGTTTTTGTTCTGGATGGCATGTGGCTGCAACTACCGTGACTGTTCTAAGTTTGTTGGAATAAGTGAAAACGCAATTAGAAAAATTGTTAATCAACATTTAAATTTTTTCTTTAAAGACATGAAAAAATTTATTCAAAAACCAAATAATAATCAACTAAATATGATAGGAGAAAAGTTTTGCAAACGAAGTGGTGTCTACATATTTGGTCATGCTGTAGGTGCTATAGGAAGATGTAACGTTAGAATAAAGGCTCCAGCAATACGCTGTAAAGAATACATCAATAATAAATGTTATTATACTATAAATTTCCAAGCTGTCGTGGATAGTTCTTGTATGTTTGTAGATGTATTTCTGGGTTTCCCTGGATCATACAACGGTACAAGAGTATTTGAAAATAGCCCTTTATATCAAGATGGCAAATGGCCACCTAAAGATTATTATTTATTAGGCAATAATAGTTATCCATGTAGCATTCATCCTTTTATGATTATAACACCATATAAATGCCCAACAGAAGCACAAGCAAAATTTAATTCGGCTCACAGTAAAGCTCACACTTTTGGAAGCGCAGTTAGTATAATGAATCAGCGATGGAAGAATATTTTTAATAAAACACTGGACCTCAAAGTAGAAAATTCCATTAAAGTCATATTTGCTGCTTGCGTTCTGCATAACATATGCATCCTAAATGATGATTATGGACCAGATTTTGAAATTCAAGATGTCGAAGATATCGAATGTAATGAAACAACATCTGATGTTATATTTGAATCGATGTTAGATTCTGAAGAAAATCTAAAGTTCAGGGAATATTTATTAGAGACACTTAACGTTGGATAATGATTTCAACAATTTTTGAATGAACAATGTATTTTTTGTTGCATAAAATAAAGTAAACACTTTTATTATATATGCTTAGTTTTATTTAATTTTCATTAAACGATATAATCTGGTCACCGTTGCCAAAGCTGCGTAATAGCTGTTTAACGCAATGGCTGGATAATCGGTTTTTACCGACATTTGCTTATTTTGTTTTTGATTTAATTTTTTTTATATGTATTATCAAAAATGTCTGTTTTATTCATTACTTGTTTTGTTGCTGTGAGGTTAATGGATCGTACTCGTTGAGTACGTACTCGTTTGGATCGTACTCGTTTATTAGAACCTGGTGAACATAAATAATTGGGAATTTTGAGGTAAAAAAGCTGGTTCGTAAATAAAAATGATGATATGGAGGATGAACCAAAAAAAATTCAAAATTATTTTCTCAATCCATAAGTTTGTTGCACTGCTCAGTAAATTTTTGTTGTTGTTTAATAAAATGTGTGTTGTAGTAGGAGTTATAATATGTGGCACAACACATAAAAACCTTCGAAGACTTAGCTCCTATAACAATATGCGTTCTGATATGGTGATGGGCCACCGTTTATTTTTTGTTTTTTATAAGGTTTTAAAAGAATGGACAGCTAAACAATAAATCCTATCACATAATGCAATATGACATAGATCAATGAAGGGATCGGTTTTTGTTGATTTTTGAATATTTTTTTAACTTTTTGAACTACTGGTGTGACGAGTCCTCGTACTGCAGTCCATGCTATTAACATATTAGTGAACGGGAGATATTACATACAATTGTCAATAGCAGTGAAATATCATTAGCCAAGGTGATATCATAGGGCTAACAAACTAACTCTATGCAGTCAATGGTAACCTCCTCAATATTAGCTATGGCATATCCTTTGGTGATGGCGCGCTGTTGCTTGGTTTAAAAAAGAGCCTGTATGTAACTCTGTGTGCAGGCTTTAATCATTGAGGAAGACGGTTCGGCACATAATCAATCTCCGACCAACGCTTTCATTTAATTCCGATCGACCGTCTTGTTAGAAACAAAACAAACAAATACAATTTTTGTATATTCACTAATTAAAATAATTTTTACTAAGCTTCTGTGATTTAACTTAATTTGGCTAAAATTATGCTAGTTAAAAAAATTGTCCATCTAAACAAAATTTAACTAATTATTTTACTTTGCATTAAGCTATAAATTTAAAAGAAATTAAAATAAAAAATATTAAATTATCCCAAAAACCTTTGTTTAAAATTAAAAATAAACTTATATTTGAAATTATAAACCATTTTGTTTGAGTATAATCACGGAACTGTCTTTCAAATAGAAAATGTACATATAACAAAAAATATGAATCAACAACATATCAAAATGAGAGAGCAATCGATGAAAACAAAATCATTGTAAACAGGGTAGAGAAAGATATGAATAAAAAGACGATAAGTTGTATTGATAGCGTTGATTCATGCAAAAGAAGTTTTGTGGACAAATTAATTTTTACGGGGACAACAGCTTCGTAACAAGATCAAGTTGTAAATACAGTAGAGTATCACAAATTTATTTGTACAACTGTCAAAATTAGTAAACAAACAAGACGCCATTTACTTATTATTTTTTTGTTTAAGTGAGGTAGTTATTGTTCAAATAGAAGTTTTGTTCAAATCGTGTTTTAAATAAAAATTAATTAAATACAATTAATTACAAAAACATTCAATGACAGTTCACAAATACAAATACAAAATAAGATCATTTTTTCATATTCTTTTTGTGAAAACAAAATCACCTTTTTTCTCTGGACAGAAAGAATTCGACATAATTTATGCATCATTGTTGTTTCTCTGTCAAAATCTAAACCTTCAATTTTGGCAGCTCTTTGCTTGTAAACGTCTTTTTGAAATTGCTTAGTTGTGTTTACATTTATTGTATACAATAATAATAATCAAACCAACGCTTCATAATTTATTATTCTTAATTTAAGCCAATTCATATTTATAATTTGCCAAAAATTAAAAGTTATATTTGGTCCGAAATTGTAAGCCGTCCTTGGACCAAAATTGTAAGCCCGAGATCTAAAAATCAAGCTTAGCACAATATTTAAAGCCATACTGGGATCATACTTTTTAAAACAACTCTGACACAATGTTATCATTTCGTGGTTTACTGAACGTTGGGCCAACATTGGAAAATATGCTTGGTCTAAAGTTTATATCTGGTATACCATCAGGGTCTATGTTTGGCCTGATTGTTGTTTCCTATTTGAACTCTCGATTGATTTAAAAAAAAAAGAAGTTTCGAGCTGAGTAAAGCAAGCTTTGATGGGACTCGGCTTTTCGCTTTTGACCAAGATGGTCATATTTTTTTTGTTAACTTTTTTAAATGTTTGGTCGGGCTATGAAATTAAAACGGTAAGTCGGTGAATCGAGAGTTCGACAGGAACGGGAACGATGGAATCGCGTTCGAGACTGAAATGAGTTTTTTTGTTTCTTGTTTTATTGTGATTTTTTTTATTGAATATGTTTTTGTGAAAAGTATTGGAAAATTCTACTATGTATTTTATTTTTTTTCAATACAGAGTGATAAAACGAAAAGTTAATTGTTTTTAAATAGTTTGATTCCTTTTGTTCCAGTACCTATAGTATTGTAACGTTTCTTGCCCGATTTCCCAATATTTGTTTCGATCAATAAATCAGGAATTTAAAACACAATGGATTTTCTAAGCGTTTAGTCCATCGTGCTACTTATCCCTCCGGGTTCTTAAATTGTAGTATTTACTTCAATGCACCATAATCAGTTCTCAAATAGAATTTCTGACCGTACAAATATTTGTTGAAATGGTTTACACATTCCACTATAGCCAGCAATTCTGTACGAGCTACACAATAATTCCTTTCTGGCTTGGACAGTATCTTCGAGTAATAAGCTATTACTTTCACATCAATTTCTTGAGATGACATCCCTCCTGTCTGGCATCAGTGTCTTATATAAATTTAAAATTTGGTATAGTGTAAGCCAGAACTGGTGCAATGCACAATCTTCTTCGAAGTTCCACAAACGCATCTTCTTGCTTTTTGGTCCATTCAAACGCTTTATTGTTCGTGAGCTCATGCAAATTCTTAGCAACATTGGAAAGTCCTGGTACAAAACGTCGGTAGTAAGTGCACAATCCCAGACAACTGCGAAGCTCATGTAAATTCTTAGGTCTTGGCCATTCTTTTAATGCTGTGATCTTATCAGCATATGTGTGTCTTCCATTTGTTATTACTTTGTGCCCCAAGTATTTTACTTCCTCTGTAGTTTATATTTCTTTTAACTCAATTTTAGTCCTGCCGCCTGAAATCGCTCGAAGACTTCTTCTAAATTCTTTAAATGACTGTCGAAATCGTTACCCATTACAAGGATGTCGTCCAAGTGTACAAGTCACGTAATCCATTGTAATCCTTTCAGCACCCGTTCCATTAAAAATTCAGATATTGCGGGAGCATTACACAGCCCGAATGGCATAACATTAAGTTTTCTTTAGTCAACGCAGAATCTCATAGTTTCGTCCTTCTTCCCGACTAAAACCACAGGTGAACTACATAGACTATCTGATTGCTCGGAAACCAGCCATTTTCATATCCCTTACCATTCTATCAGCTTCTTCCCGTTTTGCTAATGGTTACCTTCTTGGTGCTTGGCGAACCGGCATCTCTGCTACCGTGTCAATTTTATGTTTCACCATATTGGTTCTTCCGTTGTCCGCAGATGTGCTGCAGAAAATCTTCTGTGTTTGATTTTCGACTTTACTTTCTATGTGTTGTACATATTTCATAACGGTTCTTCTTCACCTTTGCCGATGATGATTCCTTTTTTGAGAGTTTTTGTTTTGTCAGACAGATTTAGTGTTCTTATCGGTATTCTTAAGTTTTAATCAGGCACAACTAATGCTTTTCCTATAATGATCTCTTGATGCTGTAGACCAGTTTCATTGGTTTCAACAACCCACTTGGTGACCTTGGTGACCTAAAATTTCCTTCCAATCTACCCAGACGATTATTTCAGTATTAGGTGGTAGTTTTTCTCGATATTATAATATTATTCGCCTCACAGTGGATTCTGCATCATTCATTTGTAGAGCCAACTCCACGTTACCATACTTGAGTGCTCCATTTCCAGCGTCTATTACAAATCCATTTGGCCTCTGATGTCCATGCCTATAGTTACTTCACCAACGATGTCTGCCACTAGAACTTCATTCTGATAGTGCGCATTCCCTATTTTTATATCAGCGATCTTCTTTCCCCTGATACCTGCACTTTCTCCTATTGCTGTTTTTATTCGACATTTTTCTGATGGTTGTAATTCCCTTTTACTAAATCTGTACGGACGACTGTGCGAGTTGTTACAGTATCTAATGTAATCATACAGATCTTGTCACCAATTTCAGCTCCAATCGTTAAGCTGTCACCATTCCTTGCGATTCTTGAAATAGGCATGGAGATTATGGGGCATTCGGTTGTGGGAGCCAGGTTACGCCTCTTCAAACTGACTCGTTTTAGTTTAAATGTTTCGATACTATTTTATCTTCTCGCTTGACCCTCTTCTTCAGATGATTTCTGTTTCATTGGTGATGTGCTGTTCTGCCTCGTTTACGTCTGAGCTCTCTGTATTCTCGAGATGTGTTCAAGTTTGTCACATACCTAACATCTTATTCTACTGTTGAATTCTCGTGATCTTCTTTGAGGTCTGAAACTATCCTCTTCCTCCATTTCTACACGGCGTACTTTATGCCGTCGATGAACGCATCTATCTTCATTCTTTCTTTCCATACAGTCTGGAGATGTATTTCCATGTGCCATATGTACCAACCGCTCAATTTCAGATGAAAACTCCTGAAGAGGACTCCTTTCTCCAACTCGTTGGTAGCGACTCTTCAACTCAATTCTGTATATCTCCCGCTTGTGGTCACTGCCATACTTGCAATATAAGGCCTTTATAATTGCATTGTAGCTCCGTCGATCTTGTTCTGGAACTGATTGTCTGCTGATTCTGTCTGCTTTTTAGCGCCACTATTAAAGCTGCCACACGATGCGTTTCGTTCCAGTTATTTTGATCAGCTGCTGTTTCAAATTGGAATTTGAAAATTCCAAACGATGATGTGCCGTCGTGTGGTGGAGGTTTAAGCTTCATGCCTTGTATTTGTTGAACCGGGTGTGATGTTTTAGCTATTATTTCAACATCTAGAAGTCTTTCTAATTCCTTTGAAGTCGTCTACTTTGGATTGTACCTTTTAATTTTCGTAGAGAACTTTCTGCCCAAATTGTTTAACTTCTTTCTGTACTTTCTCGACTTTCTCATCCACAATTTTCTGTACTTCAACACGTAAACTTGTTGTTATTTGTAGTAGCTTCTCGTCTATATGTTCTCAATTTTCTGCCATCTGTTGCTTTAATTCTTCTATTTGTCTTAAGATCTGATCTCATGTTGAAACTCATTTGCTCCATCATAGTGCAAAGCATAGTGCATAGTGCATTAACTGTGCAAAGTCGTTGTTTACTGGTACGACTTCCCTCGTTGGTTTAGCAGCACCATATTTATCCTTATCACTTCCTACTTCTGGATTATCATCTGCTTCTTCCTGACCAAAAATATGTTTTTCTGGTTCATTACTAGAGATCAGGAAATTAAAACACAATGGATTATACATATTTTGTTTTTTTTTTGGTGTTGATGGACGCTTTTTTAAACTTCTGCGGATTGAAACCACCTGGGATTCCAGTAAACGGAAATAACCTCGATATCTCTACAAAATTCTAGAACAGATATCTATTTTCCTTCTTTTTCAACATAATAAAACGATCTTCTAATGTTGACACAGGTATGCGATCTATTCTTTTTAGTTTGTTTATTTACCTATTCTCTAATAGATTGCGTTTACTTTCTTGTAAGAAAAACAAAAACTTTCTATTACGTGTTTACTTTGGTTACGTTATATTTTTTTTTGTTGATTTAGGTATTTCCATGCCGGTGTTTTTGTATTCTTTTATAATGGAACTACTTTCTCTAGAGATTATTTTTCTAGAATTATATTCTTTTGTATGTCGAACATATAATCGTCACAATATGTTCTTAAAGGAAATTATAAAGAAAATGTATTTCAAATCAATTGTGTAAATTGTGGCCACCATGCTGTAATTTTGTTTGGAAAATGTTTAGAAAAATGGATATGCAACCATGAAATAAATTAAACTACGAAAAGAGGAAAAATGGTTTTATTTGTGTTTGTACCCTATCATTGGGGATTACCTTGTACCAAAGTGGCAGCTGACAGAGTTCAGAGAATTGGTAAGTTCATCTTGTTTTTTTTTGTTTTCGGTTTAAGTTTTGAGGGAGTTAGTTTTCGTAGTTGTTCAGTCATTAAAGTTGTTTTGTTGTTTTGTTTTATTTGCGGTAACCGAAATTACGAGATAAATTGGTATGTCCAAATTAAAAAAAGAACGTGGTTTTAGGACTGCAAAGGTAGGTATGGATGGAGCTTCTCTCTTATGCGGTTACGGTTTATATCGCTTATACCGTGTATGTTAAAGTGTATAATGCTTAAAACTAGGACTATCTAGCTACCGGACAACCCACTACCAAACACATACGTCTGAGCAAAGTTGAATAAGCGGGTCCGGTTTTGTAACTAGGTAGACAATTCTATAACCTTAGCATGTGTAATCTCTGCTCCCATCTGGGGGACTAGGTTGCATTGCTAAATGGTTCATAGAAAACATTTGAATAATGGTGTTGAATTTGATATGAACATTTTTTATTATGAGTAATTATATCCATAAAATTTTAAGTTAGACTAAACTTAACAAAAATTTAATTTCGAACAATCACATAAAGTAAAAGTTCTTTCATTACACCGTACTCCATAATCGTCACAATATAATGGGAAACATTTTGTATTAAAAAAATTTGATATATAAAAGTAATTATTTGGATGACATGAAATGTAATTGAACCTGAAATTGGACATGAATCTTAATAGAAAAATATTAGGTGGTTGTAAATTGAATGTTGTTTTTTCGCAAAAGTTGTAATTATTAAGAACATGCAGTTTTTTAAGAAATTTTATTTGTGAAGAACCGCAATTTCGTATGTAGTATAGTAATATCTGTCAATAAATGTCGTTGGCTACCGGGAGACTTCTAACAATTTGACAGTGTTAGATTTGTTGATAGCGTTGTTTTTTTAAGTAAGTCAAATTTTGTTCCAAAACAAATACACATTTTCGAACTGAAAATTTATTTTCAGGTGCATACACGTCTTGAAACAAGTTCCTCCATTTCTAAACAATAGAAACGTTTGAAAATAGTTGCAAAATTATGACAATCAATATTAGGCGTTTGTCATTAATTCGTTGTTTCGCACACACTGATTGGTATAAAGTAAATTCTAAAAATGGTATCTTAATTTCAACTTAGGAAGCAAACTGTTATTTGTTGAAGTATCAAATATAAAAATGTGATTCTGTGACATATTCTTAGAATGCGGGAAACTTTTTGTCACGTAACGGTTTATGATTAACAACCATTGTATCCACGAAACGTAAGTATTTCTTGTTAAAGTCTGTTCCGAGCACTACCAAAACACGTTGCATACTGAAGTTCATATTTTACACCTCATTCCTCCAATTTGGAAATCCTTTATAAGGTTTGATATATCAGGAGATTTTCTAACAATATTTAAATTAAAGAAAATTAATATTTGCTTTCACAGAAAAGATTTTATTTTTTCCATATAAAATGCAGTCAAATTCTTGTCAAATTTGTGGTAAGAGTTATTACCAAAGATACTCGTTGAAAAGGCATATGATGAGTCATACATGCAGGAAAGATTATTCGTTTAGCAATACTGATGTTGATACAAAACTAAAATCAGAGGTAAGATTTTATACAAATTTACATTTTAATTAAATTAAATGATTATGATCTTAAATGATCTCAGAAACATTAACGGCTATTAACTTTTATTAAAATCCTTTGTCTATATATCAATGCAAACTATTACTATTTGTAACCGCTGTATTTCTTTCGATAGATACAAACTACAAATGACAGATGTTATTATCAGAAGTGTGATAAGATCTATAGAAATCAACAAGCATTAAAACAACATATGAGAACTCATATATGGAAAAACTTGTTGAAATGTTTATTTTGTAATAAACTATTTAAAAACAAATCTGATTTGGCAGGGCATGAGTTGGCCCATTTGGAGAAAAAAAACGTAAGTTTATATCTTATGTATTTGTGGCGAACATAGCTTCAATAAATGTTTGCTACATGGTTAGTAACGCCTAGGCGACAATAAAAAATGACATTTGTAGTGAAGCTAACACGCCTGTTTTCTTTGGGATTACAAAAGTTCTCTAAATATTTATAATTCTCTAATAAGAAACAGTTGTCAAAATTAAAAACTCGAAATCGTGATTAATTGTTACTTTGAAATTTACATAAAAATTTAATCAATATATATGAAAATAAGTGAACATATTTTTATAAGTATAATCATAACCTCAAATCAAGGAATACCTACATATTATCGAGATTATTGGGATACGTATTTAGCACACGTATCAAGAAGGCAAGAAAAGTCTCAACATTTGATTTGTAAAGAATTGGACTTTATTTTCAAAAATAAATTATCGAACTATTGTAAAACGCTGACTCTACATCAAACGAAATAGCGGATTTGAAAATATCCTTATTACAAAAAATTTATATCGAAAAATGGATTACTTAGCTTTTGAACCACGACTTATAAACTTAATGATTTGTGGCAAAGAATATTTTAGTTCGCAATAAGTGAAAAATGCCTTTCGAATTTAGGAAAACTTTAATTTTTCCCGTAAACCAACACATAAAAATGCTACAAAGAAATTGCTTCTTTAATTATTTTGTATTTTAAAAGAACGGCACAAATGATAACTATTTCAATGAAATAAATGATACAATTTATTTACACTCATAAAATTTTAATTTTTTTTTGCATATTTAAAAGATGAAAACTTTGATCTTATTGATTTAAAATACATTCTAATTTACACAATCTTTTCTATTTGAATTAAATTTACATAATCACGATCGAACATTTGATCGAGTATGTATAGTTAGAGTCTCCATCTCTTGTTTCTTTTTGATTATCTGCCTCATCGCACACAAATTTAAAATTTCCTTATATCATCTCAATAAACAAGTCAACAAACGAGAAAATATCATAAAAAAATTTAATTATTTATGTAGATAGAAACATGTATTATTAATTGACATTGAGTGACGCAACAACAAAGCAATCAACTGAAAAATGTTAAAATATTATTAACTGATCTGTAACATACATAAATTTTTTTATGCTTGTTGAAATTTAAAGGACGGAACCGAATTAAAATAGCAAATCATTAGAAAATTTCTTTAGTTATGAATATTCTTGTTTTAGAGTAAAACTCGAAAAAGGTCGTCGTTACAAATTGATGACACACAGCAGCGTCTAAAGCAAATAATCATCAACACAGCTCTGCTTTGCACTACTGTGCTCCACACTATAACACAACACAAGCTATATATTTACATTTACTTAAACGAAGCTAGAAACGTCATGTTTATTGTTTAATTTTCAATTTCAATAATAACCACATTAGGCGAGGAAATAAAGCACAAAAATAGGCCAAACCTAAGCAAATTGGCAGAGTAAGATGGATCGAGATGCGGTTTTTTGCATTCGATTCAGGAAGTCGTCAGGAAAGTTTGTGAACATAGCCACTTTTCGGCAAAAAACGTCTGGAGTACCTAGGGGCCAGGGCGGGTTATATACACCTCATCTCCTTGAACTTTCCATAAATTCAGCTCGAAATTGATCGAAGCTCGTTGCTTTGGGGTTTTTGGGGTCGCTTAACACGAATATGATCTCGGCGATGATCCTCGGAGTACCTAGAGCCCAGATCGGGTATGTCTAACTCATCTCCTGGAACTTTCCATTAATTCAGCTCGAAATTGATCGAAGCTTCGAAGCTCGTTACTGGGGGGTTTTGGGGCCGCTGAACACGAATATGATGTCTGTGATGACCTTCGAAGTACCTAGGGGCCAGGGCGGGTTATATACACCTCATCTCCTGGAACTTTCCATAAATAAAGCTCGAAATTGATCGAAGCTCGTTACTCGGGGGTTTTTTGGGTCACTGAATACGAATATGATGTCCTGGGGCCCAGGGCGGGTATATTTAACTCATATATCATATGAGTTAAAAATTTATATGACTTATGTATATAAAATTAATAAATTAAACTTATATATAACTCATATTTAACTCATGTGCACGAACTTCGAAGAAAATGAATAAATTGTGTAAATCGAAATAAATAAAACATTTGTATTATAAAGACTTCACCTCTTTTTTTCCTTTATTATATTTGTCGAATAAATAAGACATAAATAAATGAGATTGTAACAAACAGATGGAAATTCTTTACTCCAGGATTTTTAAGGTCACTGAAGTTCGAGCCCTAGGTACTCCGGGGGTCATCATCGACATAATATTTGTGTTCAGCGGCCACAAAACCCCCCGAGTAACGAGTTCGATCAATTTCTTGCTGTATTTATGGAAAATTCCAGGAGATGAGGTGTATATAACCCACCATGGCCCCTTAGTACTCCGAAGGTCATCGCAGACATCATATTCGTGTTCAGCGGCCCCAGAAACTTCCGTGTAACGAGCTTCGATCAATTTCGAGCTGAATTTATGGACATTTCCAGGAGATGAGTGAGACATACCCGCCCTGAGCCCTAGGTACTCCGAGGGTCATCACCGACATCATATTAGTGTTCAGCGACCCCAAAAACCCCCGAGTAAAGAGCTTCGATCGATTTCGAGCTTTATTTATGGAAAGTTCCAGGAGATGAGGTGTATATAACCCGACCTGGCCCCTAGGTACTCCGAAGGTTATCGCAGACATCATATTCGTGTTCAGCGGCCCCAAACCCCCCCCCCCAGTAAAGAGCTTCGAAGCTTCGATCAATTTCGAGCTGAATTAATGGAAAGTTCCAGGAGATGACTTAGACATACCCGACCTGGGCTCTAGGTACTCCGAGGGTCATCGCCGAGATCATATTCGTGTTAAGCGACCCCAAAAACCCCCAAGCAATCGAGCTTCGATCAATTTCGAGCTGAATTTATGGAAAGTTCAAGGAGATGAGGTGTATATAACCCGCCCTGGCCCCTAGGTACTCCAGAGGTTTTTTGCCGAAAAGTTGCTATGTTCACAAACTTTCCTGACGGCTTCCTGAATCGAATGCAAAAAACCGCATCTCGATCCATCTTACTCTGCCAATTTGCTTAGGTTTAGTGCTTTATTTCCTCGTCTACATAATGTCTTTGGTACTTTATAATTAATTTTCAAATTAAGAGAAATCAGCTAACAATTTTTTCGGAAACAAAGTTGATACAACCATATTAAAATATTTAATAGGTAAAACTTTTTGTACCAAAAAAACTAAAACCATAGTTGGTGTCCAACCTAAGCGTCCAACCTAGACCTAGCTGGTGTCCACAGTATTTCTGGGCCGCATCGCAAAATAAAAATTGCCAAGGGCCACATCCAATTATGTTAATTGTTTTCTACTTTTGTAAGAATTCACAAAAAATTTATTTAAATAAAATACAATATAATATAAAAATATCACCTAAGCTAAGAGTATATATAAATATATATAAATAAATATTGAATGAAGAGATATAAAAAATGGTGATAGCACATCTGTCATGTTCAATTTCTCTTTTCTTCATTTTGATTTGTTTTTTATTGCTACCCTAATTTTTTATTCAATTATAAATTAAAAATAATTCTAAATGAAAAATGCTTAAAAATATTAAATGTTTTCTTCATAGTTGTGCTACTTTTTATAAAATGAATGACAATAATTACGAGAGTTATTCGATTACATATTTCAAAAGCATCTGTGTCTTAAAATTAAAAATAAACTATAGTTCCTGAAAATAAAAATCGCGATTGTTTCAATAAATGTGTTCTCCAGCAATCAACTCTTCATTTGACACCTGCAAATCCTACAAATTGAGAAACCATTATTTATTTGTGGTAGGGTTTTTTATCGGTTTACAAAAACTCATTGTACAACTTTAAATCGAATAAAAAAGTTACGCTCGTCTATGGGAAAAAATAACGGTTTCCTAGAGAGAATAAGAGAACAGACAAATAGTCAAAAAAGCGATTTGACAATCGTGTCGCGCGCTAAATATTAGTTGTTGTGATCGATTGAGTATTCCTCATTCTAAGATTGATACACAAATGGAGTGAGCATTGCGGATGCAATAAAACTGCTGCAAAGCGAGCATAAGAGTGTGTACTGCTGAACCAATAACACCCCGGATCTAAATTTCCTCAAAAAGTTTCAAATTCTAATTATTTGCACTGTTTCGGTCTAGTAATTAGAATTCTAAAACTGCTATTGGTAACATATTCATTTAATTAAACTACAAAAAATAACATAAAAAGTAGAATTATATTCGTAGAGTTAATCATAAAGTTAAGAAGTTGAAGAAGTATACATATAGGTGAAAAACACGTGAAATCGGCAAGGTCTGGAAATGAGGTTTTAATTTTGTATATCTTGGTATTGGAATTCGTTGAAATCAATAAAAAAAAATTTTCTGCGTTTTTATTTTTCTTTTTAACCGTGTCTTTAGATACAGGGTGATGAAAAATCAAAAAATTGCTCGACCCTAGTGTATTTAAAAGGCTCTACAGTAAAAACTACCAAACCAATTTTAATGTTTTATAGGTCAAACTGTAGGTATTATATGACAGACTTTATATGACCTTGAACATTTTCTTTTAGAAAAATAACGGTAAAAAATTCAAAATCGATTTTCTAGAAATGCGTATTTTTAAAATTTTTGATTTTTTTAACATATGAAAGGTACATACGTTACTAACATTTTTTTAACTTTTCAGGAGGGGAAAATTTTTTGTTTTTTTTATTAATCTTATTGCAACACGCCTTAAAATTTTTCATCATAAGGAAAAGTGGAGATAACAAAACGAACAATTTTTTGGATATATATATATGTTTTTATATTAAATTTTTAATTTGAACTCAAAATAAATGTTTTAAATATTTTTTATCATTTATTTAATTTTACGTTACTAAATTCATTAGAGTTAGAATAACGTCTAGCTAAGACCATTTGTAGGAATGTATGAGTGATATCCTCGTGTTCCACGAATTGTTTTTAAATTGGCGTATCTATCAGTTTGTTGATTTCGTTTTTCAATGTAACCTGCCTCCGTTACATAACAAAAATGCATGTTATCTTGAAAAGTGCCTGGAGCTGCCTAGTTATAAAACTCCAGAGGTGTTGATATAATTTTCTCGTATTCTTTCTTAAGATTCACTCTAGCTGCTTTCCTTTTTACTGTTCCTCAAATTCCATCACAAGGTTCTTTACCGACCTGAATGACTACAAAAAAGCATGTGAGTGGCATTTTCATGTAACATGTAACATCACACGGTAAAGGACCTTGTGATGAAATTGGAGGAACAGTAAAATGGAAAGCAGCAAGTTTTTTCATCTCCACTTTTTCTTATGATGAAAAATTTTAAGGCGTGTTGCAATAAAATTAATAAACAAAAAATTTTCCCCTCCTGAAAATTTAAAAAATGTTAATAACATATGTACCTTTCATATCTTAAAAAATCAAAAATTTCAAAAATACGCATTTCTAGAAAATCGATTTTGAATTTTTTACCGTTATTTTTCTAAAAAAAAATGTTCAATGTCATAATAATGTCAATTACTATTTTGATTAGCTCTGTTTAATACCTACAGTTTGACCTATAAAACATTAAAATCGGTTCGTTAGTTTTTACTGTAGAGGTATTTAAATACACCAGGGTCGAATTTTTCATCACCCTGTATCTACAGACAGGGTTAAAAAAAAACCCTAATATACAAAATTAAATCCTCATTTCCAAAATTGCATGTTTTTGGCTGATTTCACGTGTTTCTTGCCTATACTCAAACTGAGGTTTTAAAAATATAATGTTTTATTTTTTTCAGGAATTAGGGAATCAAATTTTTAAAAATCAAGTCAAGTGTGATAAACGATTTGCTCGGTATCAAACTAGACAAAATCATGCGTTAGCTTATCATACCAAGGTACGACATTATTAACTTATACATACTTACTTCTTCAATTTATAATTTTATTTTCACCCTCAAGTTCCTAACAAAAGTTCCTAACTTCCTCAAGTTCCTCACAAAATTTTACTCTCTGATGACATTTAAAATTTCGAAATTTTTCGTAGTCAAGTACTTCAAAAGAATCTGTTGGAGCTTTTCCAACCCACGTGATGTGAATTGGTGCATAGCCAACTATGTATGATATTCAAGTTCATATTTTGATCAATGTTCTATCAACCTAACGTTGATCAATTCGCATCTGAAGAATATATTTCCGTTATAATAGATATTGCATTCCTTTTATTTTAAGTCACGCTCTCTACCCAAATAACCGGATCTTTTATTTAAAAATGTTTAAGCCATTTTGACATCATAGATACTAGATATAGGTCAGGAAGGTATTGCCTTAACCAATTCAATGAAAATCCTTTTAAAAATCGATATCCCATCAAATGAAGGTAGAGTTCTCTTTTTTAAGCAAAACTTCAAACGAACGTTATTCGAACGTTCTGATATACTGATTGTCCCTTCAGCTACCTCGTCTATGGCGATGCACGGTGTGACATCTCAACTGAAAGCCTCCTTAATTTGTTTTGGGCTGATTATAAAATGTATTACACTTGGCAGTCTTATTATGACCGAACCAGTAGCCTACCGTTGAACATGAGGCCGAGTTGTTTTACAGAAGGAGTTAAGCGAGTTCGTTTTTTGATTTTTCTATTAGTTTTTTTTCCGACCCACATGCTTTCTCGGATACCTCCTGCCTTCCTTTCCTATGTCAACGTTTCAATGATCTTGCAGTCTGCTTCCCCTAAATATTATTTTCTAAATCTGATTTTTCAGATTCCGCTATAGTGTTAAGGTTTTTTAAAAAAAATTTCTTTGAACTATTATTCAACACCATCCTAATTGTGTTTTAGCTTATTAATATATTACTTACTACATTATGAAAAACAAGTATTTTCAGTTTTATTTATCCAGTAAAATTGACTTTGTTCAAACAGTTTACATGTGTTAACATGTGTTTAGGGCTTAGAATTTATCATAGAAAAGTCGACTCAATTTTAATCCAGAAGTATCATAGAAGAAGATGGACTGATGATTACGGCTAATGTCTCCTCATTTGAAGCACTAAACATATTGATTCAACCACAAAAACTAAGTGAGGACAACATTTTTCAAAACCCTAGAAATCCAACTGTTGTTTTGTATTTGAAAAAGTTGTTTATTTGTTAATTTATGTTACGCAAACGATAAACATCCTCATCTAATTTAAAATAATTATTCTTTAGGAAACACCATCTTCGTCATTTAAAAGAAAATCAAGGATTTTACAGATCAATTCAAACAATCAAAAAAAACATAAGTTCATGCATTCACCTATAACAACAAATATTAAAGCCGAAAAGAACGAGGTTGGACCGTTAACATGACATGGTTTAAAAAAGTTATTATATTTGACGTTTTTAATGGTTGGTTTTTTTTCTAGGTTGTAATTACAGAAAAACAGAGAGATTCGTCTATCACTTTAAGTAACAGTTTAGGGCAAGTAGTTGACAAAGAAGAAGTGATTTGTAAAGAAGAAATAATTCTGCCCGATTTCACCATTTGATGCCAAATAATATTAAAAGATACATATTATTTTAACAACAAGTTTTAAAAATTTGAAATATGAAATAATATCAGTTGAAGTCTCTAAATAGTATATTAAGGAACTAGTTTCATAATCGACGATTTTATCGCACGCAATCTGTTTAGAAAACGACCCGCGCAGCTCAAAATAGAAAAAATAATTTTTGGTTTTGGCTAATTTCACACAACGATCACTAAAACGTATTATTGTTTGGTAATTCAAATTTTAAAATAATATGTTTTTGGACGTTCAAACAAGAAAAATTGTCACTTATGATTTGAATTTTTATTAATTTAATCTACAATAACAAAGTATTCTTTATTTGTTATGATAAAATCAACTAAGAAGCAGTAACGTAATAAATATTAAATATATATTACTCACCAGTGCATAATGAAATAATAAACAATCCAATATTTTCATGAAAAAGCAAATATTTCTTATCGGAACAACATTTTCAACTATAAATATAAAGATTGAGCTTCAAATTAGTTTATTTTTATTCTTTTTAAATGTACAAATCACACTTTAATAATAATAATAAAATAAGTTTGTAAAAAAAAGTTTTAAATTAATAGAAAATGAGGAGATTTATTTCCAGTTTGGTAGTAGAAAAAGTACAGTGTAAACACGAAATAATGTTTTGCTTGTTATACAATATTATTGTATTCAAAAACGCAACCATCTGCGGTACGGTAGTCTAAATTAGAAATTATGTTTGGGAACTTTTATAGGTTACTAACTACTTTAGCACTGATTTGCACAACAAAAACCCTCGATATTCAAACCTGTTTGTTTTTTTAGCAGACAAAAATCACGTGCCTATAGCGCCTTTTCGAATTATTAAACTTAATATAAACAAAAATTTAAAAAATTTAATCAAAACACTCATTTTTATTGCATATGACAATTTTCTTTATTTTTTGCATACCGGTCAAATAATCAGACTTTGAATATGGAGGGGTTTGGCACAACCCAGAATGTATTATAAACATTCAACGGCTCAAGGGACCATGTTTCGATTGTTTTAAATAAGAGGTTCAAACAGCAAATTTGGATTGGGCAGACAAAGTTCCTTTCTGAAAACAAAGCTTAATTCTAAAGTACCTTCATTTACGGCTTCAATGCTCAGTTATATCATGCCAGTTGACCTTTATCGGGGAATAGATATATTGAAATTCTATTTGATGTTCTATATTTTCAATACACGAAGTCACGATTTAATTATAATGACGAGGAGAGTTTGAAACAGTGTGGCCAGTGACATTTGCTTCTTTATCCAAAAAATGGAGCGACAGAGTTGCACCTTTCGTCGAAATTTTTATGACGGTCCTTGGTCGCAATTGCGTTCTGAGTTCTTCTGGGGCCTACATAGACCCGTTCATCTTGAGCACCTACATCGATACCACCGAATCGGTAAAATTACCACTTTAACGCAGGTACTAGAAAGTATTGCAGGGAAAACTGCTTTGTAATACTATGGGTCAGGGGTGGCGAACGTTTTTCAGAACGCGTGCCAAAAAAATACTATCTTATTTTATAAAATTGCTCACGTGTTAAGCAATTGTAATATTAAAAAATACAATTATTACAAATAAAATAAAAACAAACGATTGCAGAATTCTATTAACAAAAATTAAAATCTGCAATAAAATTCTTAAAGATTAAATCGAAATATAAATATAAATGTTAGGCTTAAGTTAATTAATGCGATTTTTGTCGCTGTATTTTGGATGACAAATATTCATTGTAGGGTTGGTAATTCGTCGCTTTTAACAGAATGCATGCCGAGCTAGATTTATCAGTCATTCTTTTTCAAAAACTGTCCTGTACAAAATTTATTATGGCCATGATGCCCAAATACCCCAATTTAAAGATGAATAAATAATACATAAAAAATGGCTGAAAAACTGGGTAAAATAATCCAAAATTGTTTTTGATAAAATTTATTTGAAAATTTCAAAATTCATCAAAACTATCCTTTGTAAATTGATTTCTGAGAATAATCACTCCCACTCCCATGTGTGGAAGAAAAAATTGATAATATAACCATCGGTAGTGTCCTTAAACAGTTAAAACTTTCGAGGATGCTTCTCCAGGTTTTCCAAATCAAATTTAAAAACTTTTGTTTATAGAATTGTTTCCATATTGAAGTGTCTTGATTCTGTTCAGCGTAGAGCTGTTAAACTGATTGGCAACTCGACTCTTAATTATGAGTTTGATTTCTTGCAGCACAGACGAAGTGTTGCTGATCTGCCAATTTTCTACGAAAACATTATGGATGAACGAACTTCCGTAGAGATAAAATCAATTTTACCTGAACCAGCAAACCTATCTTACACCAGAGCAAGTTTTGTGGCCTATATTGAAGTCTTAATTGAAAATTAAATTCATTTGAGTTTCATTTAAATTTAAATATTTCCAAATTAAGAATATCCATGTTAATGTTGATGGTGTCTCATTTGATGTCTTTTCAACTAATGCAGGAGTTCCTTAAGGATCCGTTTTGTCAAGAACTCTCTTTCTTATTTATATAAATGATTTGCTAGATTCAACTGCTAATTCTATCCATAGCTTTGGTAATGTATATTCTTCATGTGACACGCCATAGGAGTAGAAGTTGAGCAATATGAAATGTAATTCTAATATTTTAAGCCTAGCTATGAACACGGTTAAAAAATTAGGCAGATGTACAGTTTTTTAATAGTGAACAACTTCTTTTAATTTACAAATAATTTATTCGTCCCTGCATGGAATATTGTTCTCACATATGGGGTGGAGCAAATTTTAGTAGTTTAAAGTGTCCTGATTCTGTTCAGGGTAAAGCTGTTAAGCTGATTGGCAACTCGACTCTTACTAACAAACTTGATTCCTTGCAGCACAGTCGAAATGTTGCTGATCTGAAAATTTTCTACAAATACATTATGGGTGAACGGACTTCCGCAAAGATAAAAACAATTTTACCTGAACAAGCAAACCTATCACGTTACACCAGAGCAAGTGTTGTGGCACATCCATATACAGTTCAAACAAAAGTTTTAATCCTCAAAATATGAAAGTTCACGTTTGTAAATTTCTTAAAGAAACTTAATTTATTTCAACATAATCCTAATCCCTAGTTGACATGGTGTCTTCAGGTATTCATTTATTATAATTAACACTAAACATGCCTACCTTTGAAAAAAGAATCTGGTGATGTTGTTTTTGGATTTAAAATCCTCAATAACTGATTGAATAATTGCGAAAAACTCCTGTGTTAATTTAACTTGAGACGGGTTTTCATGGGATTCTTCATCTGCATTGAATTTCTTTAGATTTGAAAAATATTTAAATGTGTTGGATATAAGGCCGCAATTAAGACTTTTTAATTTGGTTTCAAATGCTGGGATTAAATTAACATAACAATGACAGTTTTGTTAATAACTTGCAGTTCAACATTTAATTTATTTAAATGTACACAATAGCCACAAAAGAGCATTAATTTCAAAAACCGAGTCCAATAATTGACTTTATTTTTCCATGGTTTTCTATTTATCCAAAAAAAATCTAACTTCGTCTAAACATTCTCCAAATTTTGTCAAACTTAGTCACGGCTTAACCATGAGACATAGTTGTACATGAGTAATCCATTGTACACTGAGTTTACCTCATTTAACAATTCTAAAAAATTTCGTTCATTTAAAGCCCGAGAAGATATGACTGTTTTTGTGACAAGGTTCATAATATCTTCCGGTGATATAAAACTCGCCTTTGCTCATAAAATCTACTGGTGTATATGCAATGGAACTCCAGAGTTGGATTTTCAACACGCAAAGAAAATAGAGCAACAAAGTCATTTTCTAGTACTATCATGCTACAAGCACCGTCACTTGTTACTAATACAATATTAGAAATATCTACTTCTATAATAACGAAGAAAAATTGCTAAATGAGTTGATGTCGTTACTCCCATCACGACAGAAAAAAATTAAACTTTCTTCATTTTCAAAATCTTCGAAAAGAACTGATGCGGAATTGAACCAAGCTTTCTCCACATATTCCCTGTGCTGTCTCCATGTTTCTTTCTCTGAGGGCATAATACGCTCGCATGAATCTGCGAACGTAAACACTGCACCAAAAAATTTTCACGTGCCAGAAAAATTTTCATACGTGCCACCTCTGGAACGCGTGCCATAGGTTCGCCATCCCTGAGGTGCGTTCGATTTGACTGAAAAAACAACAACAATTGCATTGAACTTTTCAGTTGCTTCAGTCAAATCGAACACGGCGTATGTAGCCAACTCTAACGGATAAAAAGCATTCGAAACTGAATATACACTATATAACGTCCGCGTTCATATAGTACCGTTTCTTTGCCAAAAGTAACAAAAGTAACGATAACGAATTATAAAAAAACAAATATGTAACGTGAAAATCTGACATATAATTGTTTACATTTTAATTTTCGATATTTTAATTTTTGCCAAAGTTCTAAAAAATCAGAGTATTTGTAATCTAAAATGGTATTTGGTAGCTAGAGTTGAGTGGAGATGAAGTTTTCAAGAAGAATTCCAGTTGATGAAGATGAACTTGAGATGTATGTTGATAGTAGAGTTGAGTAGAGTGATGATGGAATGGTGAAGTTGATTAATGTGAATTTACTGGAGGCAGTATTTGTAGTTGAGGAACGTGGTCCAGGCAATGCTCGAACAGATGGTACTTATGGAGATGAGAATTGTCCAAACAAGTTGATGTTGAATTATTTGTTTCAACAGGTCTGAATTTATTGAGGTTGTGATCCTTTCTAATTAAGTCATTTGATATTCTGACCAATCCTCGAAATCGTGTGCAAATATACAACGTCCGTATATCGTTTCGAAGTTCTTTCTTCCAATGAACGTCGACTTTTGAACACTTTTGTTTTGTTCATATATAGTTGTTCATATATAGTTTTATAGTATAGCTGTTCATATGTAGTTATAGTTGTTCATATATAGTTTCCATATAGGAAAACTAGGCGTTATTGTATTAATTTTAATTTCGCAAAATGAATTATTAGTTTCAGTAGATAACAGTTTGATTGATATTTATTTATTCAACCATTACAATTTAAAATGTTCAGATAAATTAGATCTTTTTAAATGAAAAATTATTTAAATTTTAACTCACAAATACAGTTTAAAATGTTCATTATAATTGATCTTTTTCTTTAAATTCAAAACTGTATACATATATTAGTTTTTATTTCAGCAAAATATAATGACACTTTTATTGCGGGAAAACTTTTGATAAATAACGCAAAACTTGAACTTAATTTAAAATTGCGAAAAAATTTTTTTAAATCTAACGCAAAACGAGAACTTAATTTTTATTGCGGAAAAATTAGAATCAATAAAAATTTTGTTTTTCTTTTTTATAATCAGTAACATAAAAAACATCGCCAACTCAATTTTAATTTTTTTTTAAATTTTATTAAAATGTTCGCCACAGGTATTTGAAAGTAAAATTAAATTAGAACCGGTTGAAGAAGTTATAAATGCAAAGGTACTTTTATAGTGTTAATTTTCGAAATATCGATATGGATTCAAGTAATCGATTTGATTTTTAGGAATCATTGAATGCAGCTAGTTTCAAAACAAATTTACTACGCAGTACGGAAGAAAACCATAAAACGGTAGCAAAAAATGTAAAAATGAAATACTTGATAAAACAAATAAATCCGAACATCCAAAGATCACAACAGAACCGGTAAGCAAAGAAAAATATGATATATAGATCATTTAGGTCGCAAGTGAATGAAGAAGTGTGCCGAACAAATTATTTGTGTAATAATAGCTCTTTTTGCGTGCCAAATGAACACTCAACATTTTGTGATTCCGTATTTTCTCATATGTTTCGATTAAAATTCTGGGAGAAGGTCAATATATTTAGTTTCTAAGACACTCTAATTAATTTTTAGGATGGTCTTAGACCCGTGGCATTATTTCAGGCATCACCATTTCTACACACTCTTGTACCTTATCCTTTTTCGAATAGATCCTTTGCTCAGTTCACAAAATTCTTACAGGCCGTCTGGTGATATGACAGCCTAGTTGATATTAATATAACCTTCAAATTATTGATATGACCTTCCTAGCTAATTGGCTTCATTAATACCTGCACTATCTGCATTCCCATGTCTCTAGTAGGCTGTTAGTATGCTATCATCAAAAACGCTCGTCAAGCTTAATTTTACAGTTACTGACTAGGTAGCTTAAATGTAATGGTATATGCCTTAACGGGTGCTTACTGTTCCACAGAATGGAAATGCCCTTGTTCCGAAAATTTATCTTTAGGCCGCATCTTGAACAACTTTCAATTTTTGGTCTTGGTTTTTGTCCAAGATCATGGTGTAAATACTTCTGCTCCGAGTACCGTTTTAATATATTATTGTTTAGATTGTAATTAGTAGTTTCACTGCGCCATTTTGCTTTATTTATTTGCTCAACATCAAAGTGTATTTTCTTCTGATGTTGAACTGCCTAACCATTCCGTATTTTGATTACTCAAGTCATGGATTTTCTCTGGAAAGTTGTGTTCGATGTTTGGTATCGATGATCTTGCCCTTGTGCGTGGCTACTAAGCTAAATCTAAGACTCGCTTCCTTAGCTGTGTTTTTGATCTTGAAGTGTAGTGGGATTAGATCTAACGGCATCTTCAATGACACATGAGCTAAGAGGTCATGTTCTCATTACCTCCATTATGCAGATAGATGTAACTTGCAAATTTCTGTTTCTTTTCTAACTCATTTTCCCGGACTAGAACTAGAGTCTTCTCCGTACGACTGCTTTATACGTGTCACGCGCACCACAAGATATAATAAGATCTTTAGTGGCCTTACTCACCACAGTCTTAATGTAGCTACTCCACAGAAGCTTAGTTTCTGGTATAACTCCGAAATATTTTGTCTCCTATACGCTTACGCTACTTAGTAATCGGGCTCTTCGTGGTTTTTCTAAAATTGAGTTTCACAAATGTATAGTCAAATTTTTTTGCCAGCGAATTTTTGACATACAGGACGCAGCAAGAGATAAAAGATGAAACAAAAAGTAAAACAGAGATGTATTATTTATTTTGGGATAAATTTGTTTTCAAAACAATTATATTAGTTAAATTTCTACTTCTAGTTCGTACCATTTGTTTGTTGTGATATTTGTTTACATAGGCGTCGTTATTTTTATTATAATTATTTTTAATTATCAAAATTTTGTTATATTTCCTACAAAATCATTGTAACGTCCGCTATATTCGCCTAAACAATAATAAAATCAATTCATATTCTTTTTCTAATTCAATAAAAATTTATTTCAATAATTTCAGTTCATTTTTACATTAATAATAATTTTAAAATTTTCAACGGCCAGTTCAATTTCAAATATACTGGGAAAAAATAAACGAACGCACCAATTTGATCTTCATTTCTAACGAACAGATTTCGTTACTCAACTTTTGCTGAATCTTGGTGTTGCACGATTTTCATGAGAAGATGTCAAAGAAAAAATCACATTTTTTTTGTTTTTAATGAAGTCGTTTTTAAAATTTTGATATGAAAAGATTCATTCCATATTTGTTTTTAAGAACAAATGTTTCGAGTTTTAATTTTAAAAAACATAAGATTCCATTCCATGTTTGATTTTGTTTAAAACAATAAGCATAGTATAACGAATATAAGGTATTCTTGACAGCTAAACGAAAATTTTGTGTGATGTCATCCGGCGTAAATATAAAGAAACAAAAAATGTTTTAATTTGAAAATTAGAGAAAACATAATTTTTACGTTATGGTTTTCCTTATTTTTTTCATTAACAATTTGTTTATTAAGTTTTCTTGCTCTAAAGAACATTTTGCAGGGTAGGAAATTCGACGTCCACGCCATGCTGCAGGGGTAATGCAGACAGAATTAGGTTGGTGTATCGGAGACAAGCAGAGAAAAATTGCTTAGTCTATTACGCTACATCACCGCGAATTGGCGCCTTAAAACTTCTTATAACCTTAACATCATAACAGAACCATTAACGAAAATTTGGGTTGGGGCTGAGGTTAATACCATCACTTTGTAAAGCTAACAAAAGCTTTGTTAAATTTGATAACCAAAAAAAGAATACCAGACACTAACAAAACAACAGAAGTTTTACCTGGACGTGAGAAAGAACCAAACTACCGAATCGGAACGTGAAACGTGTGCAGCCTGATCGCTCATGATGCTTTAATAAGCCTAGAAACAGAGACTGAGAGGCATAGGATGGATACCATTTCTCTGCAAGAAATTAGACAGACAATAATCGGAAAACAAAACTCGTCAAAACTAGTCACTCTTTATGCAGTAGTGATCATTCTTCTCGAAATGAATTTAGTACTGGTTTCCTTGTTGGTGCACGCATACAAGAAGCCGTGTTGGAATTCATCCTGGTCAATGAGATGATTTGCTACTTAGGGGTACGCGGTACATAAAACAATATTTCTCTTATTGCGTTGCATGCACCTACTGAAGCTAAGACCGTCAATATTTTCTACATAGCACTAGAGGAGGTTATGAAATCAACACCAACAATAATAATGGTGAGAGAATGACTGAGTTTGCATTATCAAATAATTTGAGAATTGCCAGTACTTTCTTTTCGCATCGATCGATTCATAAGCAGACTTATGTTTTTAAACCGATTTTAAACCGTTCCTTTATATGTGCAAATATTGGAAGTAACCACTTCCTTGTATGTTCTAAGATAAGGTTCCACTTTCAACGATCAATTCAACGATCTTTTACTCATTAGAGTATTTAAAAGTTTGTTTTTTAAAGTCCAATCATTTTCAGTGAAGTGTAAGGAACTGCAAACTAGCTTATAATAAATGCGAACATTTTCTTTTTCCACATGGTTCTATCCACTACAAATTGATTTATTTTTCTGGAAATTAAAAAACCTTATGTTTTGAGTATGATTTTTCACATTTGTTGAAAACTGTTGGTTTTAACGTAGTTCGGCATTTAAATTTGTATATGTTTTAATAGTAAAACAAATACTAAAGTTCATTAATTAATGAATGAATTAATTTCAATCATTTCATTGACTAATAAATTAATTTATAAATCATACTAAATATATTTTTAATTTAAAAACAATAGCTTTTCTCATTGATAATAACAACAAACGTATTATATAAAACTCTGAGTGACGTCAATCAAAATCAAAATGGCATCGCTGTCACTCTAGTGAGAATTTCTTTCCTCTTCATTTTACCATATTTTTATTTTCATTTTACCATGAACAATAAGCTAAAAATTTTGTAATTAAAAAAACCTTTTTCTATAAATATTGGTAAATATATATAATGGAATGCTTGAATCATTCCTCAATTAATTTATTTGTTTGCAATTCAATATTTTCATTTAATTTATTTTAAAATCAACCAAAATTTTTTTGATGAGTTATAATTGAAGAAAACGCACTGCTTCGAAGTGTTTGAAAAGTGTCTTCTTTTGTGTGTCCAAGCATTTGTCATGATTAAATGGATAAAAAACCAAGATATTATACGGAAATGCAGTGTTCAAAATAAATAAAGATTGCTAAAAACAAATAAATCAGTATTTACGTCAACGATTTAGATGTTAATGTATAAAATATAAAGGATTTGGAAGGAATTGGAAAAAGAAATAACAATTTAAAACATCAAATTAACCAGTTGCCGATTGAAAAGAATGGATATGGGGTTATGCGCACAGATGTACATGGAATGAAGGAGCAGTTAAAGGACGTTTATAAACAACCAATCCAAGTAACAATTTTTGTATTTTTGTTCTTACTATTAATAATGTTTTTATTTGTAATTTGCTGTGATTATCAGATGAATTTTTTTAGATGATAGGCTAATTTTATAAAAGTTAAGAGATTCCCAAATTTAGGATTCGTGTGGGGACAAACCGCATCGCGTGTATATTTTTTATATTTTGTTAGCAAAAGTCCAAGCCATTATACAGTGGCAGAACAATATTGGCAGCCGAAACAAAGACGTGGGGTTTGTAGGTTCTTTTTTATTACATATAGTTGATGAGTCATATATGTGAATATTTGTATTTGGGCGTTGGCAAACCTGTTTCTACTTAAACATATTCTTAGGAATATTTTTGAAAACCAGTTGGTTTCGGTGATATGATATGAATTTTTTTTGATTAACCGGTGTAGGTTTTTTTTTGTTAATTTTTGATTAACCAGTTATTGGTTTTTTTTAAATATTTTTTGGAAAAATATTTTTTGGAAAATTGCTTCGCAATAGAACAATTTTTCATAGAGTTTAGGATTTGAAGTCTGGTGCTCGGGAGCGTTCTTCAACTTTTGCATTAGGTTTAGTTGTAATTTATTTTTAGGTTAAACAAGCACAACTGGGTCAGTAGAAATGGGACTGAGGTCTGACAGTTGTGATTGTTTTATTAGGTTGGGGAGAAACTGTTCTGTAGAATCTGGTCGTTAGGGGCTTTTCTAGTCGGTTCTCACATGCATTGTTGGAGTGGGCTCGCGAACGCGGGAATTCAAATTTAAATGATATGGATATTGTAGCCATACTTACTTTTATATTGTCTCCAGACGAATCTGAACTTGGGAATCTCTTATCTAAAAAAATTAAATAAAAAAATTAAATAAAAACAATAAATTTTCGAGGGTAAATAAATAAAAATTTTTATTAAATAAAATCAATTTTTTTAGTAATAAATAATTTTTAAGTAAATACAAATTTTTATTAAATACACAATACATCAAGATATAAATAAATATTTTTATTTTAAAAAAAAAAAAATAAATCAATATTTTGAAGCTAAGACGGAGCATCCAATAATTAAGCAATTTCTAAATATTTTTTATTTTTCAATTTTTTTAAAATAAATAAATATTTTATTTAGGGGTGCTATCGTCAATAAATAATTTTAGGTATATATACGATTCTGAATTTCAGCATATCTGAAAGTAAATAAATAAATTATATTTTTTTAAATATAATATTTTAGGAATTTTTGTGAAAGGTGAAGCAAAATTGGGTACAACACTAATCTTTTTGTTCTTTTACGAAGTTTGTTTTTACAAAAATTTTTGTGTTTTCGAGTTGGGCGTTCGTTGTTTTTTTCGTTTTTGCGTTTTTCATTTTTTTTTTACATTTCCATCGTACTAACTACATTTTTTTTTGGAATTGGTTTTAATATTGTTGTTGACTGGGAGTTCGTGATTTTACGGGTTTTACCATCCAAATGTCAAACCAGATAGACGTTGACCATCCGTTCTATTGCCTGGAACCCAGCGAACTGCAGGTCGAATGTCTGGTTCGGGGTGTGAACTTCGGGGGGGCCAATTGGGCAGAGGAACTGCGAAACCACGCAGATCATGGGGCAGTTCCAATAACATTATCTCATGCGAGAAATTTGATAGAGGAATCTCAAATGGTGGTGCAGGCAGCACAACTTGTTTTAGATCAGGTACGACGACTTCAGTCACCGATTAATCAGACCTTCTTAGATGCTTTGGCGAATCGAGTGTTGCATTACACGGGTAGGATGAATAGGTTGGGTCCTCGCAATGACTTGCAAGAAGCCCGCACCTACGCTATCTCGCAATTATCACGCGCTTGGAATATAATAGGATCGTTTCCAACACGTCCAATTATGCAGAATAAACCAGGAGTATCATCTGCTTCACCTGCTTTTCAACCAGATGAGAGATCCACACCGATCCCAGTACAGCCAATCACGGAAACAATACATAGTTTGAATCGTGCAATCCATCAACAGCAGAGACGATCAGAACATTTACCACCGGCTTATTTTCAGCAATCGGGTTTGAGGGCAGAGGACTTTGCAATACCACAATTGGGTCCACCATTCCAAGCTGAACACTTACACAACAATCCAGCATTGGTACAACAACAATCATTAAATCGTTCATCAGTACCACAGGTACAACCACCACCAATATATCCACCAGCTCCACTAACAGCACCACCACCATACAACCAACCTCCTCAGGTATGGCGTGACGCGGCTCCAGCGTTAGCACCAGTGGAGTACCGAGGGGTTCGTGGGAACAATTTGAGTCGTTATGACTCAAATTGGATTCCAACCTTCACAGGAGATGGTCACTCTCCTGATGTTCATGAGTTTGTTCACAAAGTTGAGGCGGCTGCCAGGAGGGACCGTGTGAATTGGGACGACCTTAGGTCTATCGTTCCACGGTATCTCAAGGGGGCTGCCGACCGATACTATTTGAACTTAACTCATGAATATGAGGTGGTGACCTATCCAATGCTAAGGGAGGGACTCCTACAAACCTTCGGTACGCTCACTGATGATAAGGCGATCTTGCGCGTTCTTCTGAACCGCAAACAAAAATCAAAGGAGAGCGTATACGAGTATCTAGTGGAGATTGGTTCGTTGAACCGTCGCTTAGCACGTCCATTTGCTGACCGTGAAATGCTAGAGATTGCTCGGGAGGGACTGAGTGTGGAGCTCAAGAATGCTACACTAGCAGCAACAATACATTCAATTGATGAACTTCGGACTTTATGTCAGAAGTTTGAAGGTTTGTGGTCCACACCAGTCCCGACCAGAACATCAAATTTAAGAATTAGCGATCTACAGCATATGGATGATTATGAGGTGGATGTGGAACTAGATCGAGATGGATATATTGAAACGATGGATTCAACACAGTCCGAACAACAGCCCGAAGAAAGCGACGAGAGATGTAGGAACGCAGGACGATCTGCCACCAAAGAAACCGGAATAAAATCATCTAGCACATTTAATTTCCCATCATTACATCGAACCTATTTTAGACGTCTTGAACGTAACATCAGATATTGGAGGATGAGGAAATTATTTCGTAAAGCTTGTATTTCATCTATCCTTTCAGAAACAAAGGATCCTCGGCCGCGATTGACAATTAGGATTTTGGACAAACATATTTCAGGACTATTGGATAGTGGAGCGTCAATCACTATACTTGGAAGAAATTCCTTGGATTTATTGGAATCATCAGGTACAACCTATTCGTACGGCGGATGGTACCGCAACTAAAATTTTAGGTTACATTGAAATTCCAATAACTGTGAATGGCTCCACTAAACCAATGCGGTTCCATATAGTCCCTGGCTTACGAGAAGAGCTCTACCTGGGCATAGATTTCTGGGAGAAATTTGGTATTGTTCCTTCTTTTGTTAGTGAACTGACTCGTACAGAGCCAATAACTTTAAATACACACAACCTCACCACTGATCAGCAACATGAACTGGATACGATCATGGATTCTTTCCCGTCATTTGAAGTGTCTGGGCTCGGAAAGACTTCTTTGGTTGAACATGTCATCGATGTTGGTGATAATGCACCTGTTAAACAGAGGCATTATCCCACATAGCCGGCTGTTCAACTAAAGGTCTATGCCGAACTTGACCGAATGCTTCAAATGGGCGTGCTCGCCAGTGGTTTTGGTACAAAAAGAATCTGGTAAAAACAGATTATGTATTGATAGCCGTCGTGTCAATTCACTAACTAAAAAGGACGCTTACCCACTTCCCTTGATTGATGGCTTACTAGGTCGTCTAAATAGCACAAAGTACATTTCCAGTATTGATCTCGAAGATGCTTTCTGGCAGATTCCTCAGGCAGAAGCATCTAGAGATAAGACAGCCTTCACAGTGCATGGTTGTCCATTGTATCAATCCCGGGTTATGCCCTTTGGATTGTGCAATGCTCCCCAGACAATGTGTCGGCTAATGCACAAAGTGATACCACATCAATATCACGAAAATGTCTTTGTTTATTTAGATGATCTATTGGTACTCTCTTCCACGTTCCAGGAACATATGGAATTGCTGTCCAAAGTCTCTTCATTGTTAAGAGCGGCTGGCTTAACAATAAACCTCAAGAAAAGTAAATTTGTTCTGAGAGAGGTGAAATACTTGGGATTTTTGGTTGGTGAAGATGGTCTTCGAACAGATCCTGACAAAGTAAGAGCTGTTGCTGAGTATCCAGCTCCGTCAACAGTGAAACAAATACGGAGATTATTAGGAATGGCCGGTTGGTACCAACGTTTCATACCAAATTATGCAAGCGTGGTATCACCGATTACGGATTTATTAAAGAAAAGTTCTGGGAAATTGAAATGGACATTGGAAGCGCAAGCTGCTTTCGAAAATTTAAAACGATTGCTGACTACAGCACCGGTATTAATTAACCCTGATTATAATAAATAGTTCTTTATTAGATGCGATGCGAGTCTGACAGGGGTAGGTAGTGTGTTATATCAGGTCGAACAATGACGGACAAGAGTGTCCGATAGCCTTCATGTCGAAGAAATTAAATAGAGCTCAAAGGAATTATTCAGTTTCTGAGCTTGAATGTCTTGCGGCAATTCTTAGTGTGAAGAAATTCAGGGGCTATGTTGAAGGTCACCGATTTACAATTGTGACTGATCACTCAAGTCTGAAGTGGCTTATGTCACAGAAAGACTTGAGTGGTCGTCTGGCTAGGTGGAGCCTAAAACTCCAACATATGGATTTTACCATTGTCCACCAAAAAGGTACCCAAAATATAGTCCCTGATGCTCTATCTCGTCTTTATGACGATACACACGAAGAATTGACGGAAGCATTAGTACATCACATTAATGAAATTAAAATCGACAATGAAGGTTATCGGCACAACGAATATACGGATATGATAGCTAAAGTTCAATCATCACCCAAGGACTTTCCTTCAGTTAAAGTCGTGGATGATAAGCTATACATACGTATTGAGCCAAGACCTGATGCAATACCTAACGATGTTCCTGTGTGGAAACTCTGGGTACCAAAACCGATGACTTCAAACATGATTCAGAAACATCATGATGATAGTACTGCTGCTCATGGAGGTGTTAAAAAGACATTAGAATTACTTCGACGTCTTTATTATTGGCCGGGCATGGCGTCACAGGTGCACAACTATGTTGTGTCCTGCGACACATGTAAACAAACAAAAGCCACGAATCAGATATTGCGTCCTCCGATGCAATATCAATTCGAAACAGCACGTCCATGGCAGAGAGTCTATATAGATTTTTTGGGACCGTACCCTCGTTCTACACTTGGGAATACGGTGTTATTGATAGTTGATCATGCTACGAAGTTTGTACTACTGAAACCACTTAGAAACGCAACTTCACCGAAGGTGAATGCTTTTCTGAGGAATGAAGTGTTTCTTACATATGGGGTGCCAGAGTTTCTACACCTTGACAATGGTAAACAGTTCACTAGTAGGAACTTTCAAAGTCTTTTGTCAGATTTCGGCATTAAACACATTAGGACCGGTGTCTATAGTCCTCAAAGCAACGCGTCAGAGCGGGTCAATAGGTCAGTTCTAGCAGCAATTCGAGCGTTCATAAAAGGTCAACATACCAAGTGGGATTCACAAATTGGTGAAATCGCATATGCACTGCGGGCTGCAGTACATTCAGCTACCAAGTACTCACCGTACTATTTATTATTTAGTCAACATCCAATATCGGATGGAAATACTTACCAATTGTTGAGATCACTACACCAGCTTAGTGGAAGATGCTGGTGAGGAATTAAAACGCTCTGATCATTTGACTCTGCTCAGGAACCGGGTTCAGGAAAATTTAAAAGCAGCTTTCAAGAAATCGCAACATCAGTATAACCTGCGATCTAAACTACGGACTTTTCAACCACAACAACGTGTGTTTGTACGGCAACATCATTTGAGTGACGCTACAAAAAAATTCTCGACAAAATTGGCTCCAAAGTTCTTGCCTGCGATGATTAAGACTAAGATTGGAAATGTACTCTATGAGTGCACAGATATGAGCGGTGAGAATCTTGGAGTCCATCACGCGAAAGACATCAGGGAATGATGTCTTTTCGTTAGGTAGGGTCGTTCCTCTGGCTGGTTGTCGTCTCTGGGGTTCACATCTTCAGCGTCACATTTTGCTGGTTGTATCGGGGTGTCCATAGTGCTGACGTTCGGATGGATGGTCGGTCTCAATACTCAGTGAAGTTCCTAGGGACCTCATGAGTGTTGGAACCGGTCATCGGTCTTGACGCCAGTGACTGTGGGTTACTCGATCCCAGATACAGATTAGTTGTGGGAAGTAGTTCGGTGGTTTCTGACGTAGAGGGGGTGACGACGTTTTTGTGACTTCAAGGGTAAATATCTTGGTTTTTACCTTGAATTCATGGTCTAACGTCCGCTATATTCCCCTAAACAATAATAAAATCAATTCATATTCTTTTTCTAATTCAATAAAAATTTATTTCAATAATTTCAGTTCATTTTTACATTAATAATAATTTTAAAATTTTCAACGGCCAGTTCAATTTCAAATATACTGAAAAAAAATAAACGAACGCACCAATTTTATCTTCATTTCTAACGAACAGATGTCGTTACTCAATTTTTGCTGAATCTTGGTGTTGCACGATTTTCATGAGAAGATGTCAAAGAAAAAATCACATTTTTTTTGTTTTTAATGAAGTCGTTTTTAAAATTTTGATATGAAAAGATTCATTCCATATTTGTTTTTAAGAACAAATGTTTCGAGTTTTAATTTTAAAAAACATAAGATTCCATTCCATGTTTGATTTTGTTTAAAACAATAAGCTAAAAATTTTGTAATTAAAAAAACCTTTTTCTATAAATATTGGTAAATATATATAATGGAATGCTTGAATCATTCCTCAATTAATTTATTTGTTTGCAATTCAATATTTTCATTTAATTTATTTTAAAATCAACCAAAATTTTTTTGATGAGTGATAATTGAAGAAAACGCACTGCTTTGAAGTGTTTGAAAAGTGTCTTCTTTTGTGTGTCCAAGCATTTGTCATGATTAAATGGATAAAAAACCAAGATATGATACGGAAATGCAGTGTTCAAAATAAATAAAGATTGCTAAAAACAAATAAATCAGTATTTACGTCAACGATTTAGATGTTAATGTATAAAATATAAAGGATTTGGAAGGAATTGGAAAAAGAAATAACAATTTAAAACATCAAATTAACCAGTTGCCGATTGAAAAGAATGGATATGGGGTTATGCGCACAGATGTGCATGGAATGAAGGAGCAGTTAAAGGACGTTTATAAACAACCAATCCAAGTAACAATTTTTGTATTTTTGTTCTTACTATTAATAATGTTTTTATTTGTAATTTGCTGTGATTATCAGATGAATTTTTTTAGATGATAGGCTAATTTTATAAAAGTTAAGAGATTCACAAATTTAGGATTCGTGTGGGGACAAACCGCATCCCGTGTATATTTTTTATATTTTGTTAGCAAAAGTCCAAGCCATTATACAGTGGCAGAACATCATTAATATTTCTACTAGTTTTTGGGTTTCTATTATAATTGGTTGAATTTCAATAGTAATTTATAAATTTTATGCGTAACAAACAAATTTTGTGCTCGCTGGCAAAAAAATTCTACTATACATCCTACAAGGAGCCAAGCTAGTCTTGGGCCTACCTCTAAACTCCACATGAGGGATGAAAATACCACATTCTGTGGACATCCTCTGGCATTAGCAAGACTAATTTATGGTCCCTTTTCTTGGTTGTAATTATCACTTTAAATTTAAAAATAATGCACAGCAAATGAATTTTACCCACAGCAACATCAAATTAGGATTAAATTCTATAAAGACATGATATGAGCATTAATATGCAGCCAAGCTGAATACTGTTTTATTACTTGTTTGCATTAACAATATTAGTTGATATTGAATATTGAAGTGGCGATACTTAGTATTTGCTCTGCAAGTTTAAATGGAACACCTGCTTCAAAATTATCTCTGATCATTTTACTCCAACTGTTTATGTTAAAACAAAATTTCTTGTGGAAATACAAGATCATATAATAATATCCTGGAGAAAATATTATCAAACGGCTATTGCCAGTAAATATATTTAAATATGGGTACTGATTAGCAAAACTTTACAAAGCACTCAGTACGTATATTCTTTACCCCAACAACCAAATTAAAGATTTTTCACACCAACTATTCTGAAATTTTTAAACGTTAGTGCGAAATATTTGTAATCTTTAATTTAATTTAACGTTGGTAATTTAACAACTTTACAACAATATTATGTGTTAAAATATATTTTCCATTTGGGTTTAAAAAATACCAATTTTTAAGTGGAACTTTGACGTATTTTCCTACAAAATCCTAAAGATTTGCCGCGCCAAACAAAATTGTTAATGTGCCAAGTCTGGGACGCGTGCCACTCGTGCCACGCCTTTTTTGCGATCACTGATATAGAAACCGTTTCATTTACCGTTTCGAGCAAAGTATGATGGTTATGATGAAATACTATTTTCTCCATCAAACATAATTTTATATTGATTTTTTGATTCCACTTAATTTTTGTAGTCAAATTAAATCGAAGTTCAACGAAGTTGAAATATGAATAAAAACTATTACACATTGTGACAATTATATTGAACCGTACCGTTGCATATTTGATATTATAAACTAAACCTAAATTTGAGTTTCATTGAGATCGAAGAGTAGTGACTTAACTTGAACTCAAAAATACTATACCGTTTTTTCTTACAATATCATTGATTTTGTATATTCCTAATTTGTATATTCCTAATTTTGTATATACTAATTCAACTAAAAAATGGGAATATTTTGAACTTCTTCATTTAATGTTTGGACACATTAACAAAAATAATAAGGCAGAGGTAAGTAGATTATTATAATACTCGTAAATATGTTTCTTAATACCATTGACAGATACAAACATAATCGCGATTATTTCTGATCGCGATTCGCGATCTCAATTTTAATTATTTTAATAGCGATCTTGAAAATTAAATGACAGACCAAAACCCACGATATTGTAAGTCTGTTGGATTATTTAGCACAGAAAAAATCGAGAACTTGTAGCGCCATTTTGAAATTAAAAATCAATATAAAGAAAATTTAAAAATGTATTTAACGCTATCTTGAAATATATAAAACTCCATATAAAACTTGTTAATCAAAAACGCCATTTGTTTGCATATTGTTTTTTGCATGTGGCGTCAATCAATCGGGCTATGAATATGGGGGGTTTTGACTCATAGGTAGGTCCATACCTACTTACTTTTTATTTATTTTTCGAAAACTATTTTTATTTTGTTTTGCTCACTAAACAGAAAGTCATATAAAGAAATAAAACGAAACCTAAAAAAGTCGAAATAAGTCGAATACAAGACGATAATTTGTTTTCAAAGTGGTGGAGAGAGTGTAAACGAGCGGCAACTGACAAGTGACAAGTAAAAACAAAATATTTTGTAATGTGGCAAGGCAACTCACCAGTTGCCTACAATGTAATTTTTCTATTTTTCTTTAATCGAACATGATTTTCAGTGGAAATACATTTTTTTGTATTGAAAAAAAAAAGAACTAGGTAGTTATGAACTGGTTCTCAAAAAAAATTGGTATACTAAGGGCCATATTGACAGACGTAGCTGCAACTTTTAGTTGTAGTCACAGTTTTTTCGAAATTGATGTTGAAAACTCGTATTTTTAAACCGCATTAAAAATATGAATGTAGATGACATTTTGATGTTATTTTTAAACGTAATTTAAAATAAAAATTTTTCGAACTTTCGAAATTCGATTTTAACCGTCAATTGTAAGTGTAAATTTAGTCAACAATATCCACGACGATAACTGCAACGTGTGGGCTTTGTTCCCCGATTGAAGTGGTAAGCGGTGCTCAATTAGACTTTAGACGCTCAATTAGTTTTGTTTTTTTGGCTGCAAATTTCTCACAATTTGTTTTTCACTTATTATTTTGTTATTATTTCTTCATCTTATCATGAAATATTGGCATATGTCATATTTGATTGTATGATAATATTTTTTGCTTAGTTATTCATTCTTTAATAAAACATAAAAAAAATAAGCCTTTTGATACATAACAACAGAAAGGATATAAGTCTGCAAGTGGTAAAGCAAATTTGCGCAATCCACCCGCCCATAAAGCGGCATGTCCACGGTATTTGTAGGGACAACACATATATGAATCAAAAACAAATTTTAAAAAACATATTCAAAACATCTGCGGATTGAACGCTAACGTGGTAATCGTGCAACATCATCTTGAGTACGACAAACCGAACATTCTATTCCTTACAAAAACACACGTTTCTGAAAATTATATAGCTCTATAGAATCGCTTAATTCCAAATATAGGCTTGAATCAGCTTTCAAACTCCATCAAGGCGTATGTGCATTCATTCGTGAGAGTGTTGCGTATACACGCTTTCCAAATTTTGAACTACACGGTGATGGTTTCAATACAATGGTTTTAAAGATTTCCAGAAATTGCTTTTTTTACAATAGCTTTATACCGGTCCCCCAACAAACGTAACACAAATTTTTTTAATTTACTGACAAAAATTGTGGACGAGATTAGAGCAAAGTGCTCTAATTGTGAGGTTATCGTTACCGGTGACTGCAACGTCCACAAGAAATCCTGGTTGGAATTCTCCAAATCGACCGACGATGTTGACAATAGTGGGAAACTAGCAAAAAATTTTGCCGCGCCTCAGTGCCTATCCGAAATTGTTAAAAACCCAACTTTCATTCCCCGTACTGGGGGTGATAATAGTTTTCTTTTAGATCTCTATCTTACCACAATGCAAGATATTAAAGGTGTCGTTGTCGTGAAAGGTAGTATTGGAAATTCTGATCATTATTTAATTTCATCAGTTATCAAAATTGTTTTACTTAAAACTACAGCACCCAAATCCCGTAAAATATTTCACTACTCAAAAATAAATAAGAGTGGTCTTCAAAATTTTTTCCATGGTTTCCCTTTCGACCGTCATTGTTTTTACACTGACAATGTAAATGTTGCTGCTCAAAACTTTACAGAAACCATCCAATTTGCTATCAATAAATTCGTCCTTTTCTCCATAGTAAAACCCAAACAAAAATACTTGTATTCGAAAGCTGCCAAAGCGGCACTAAGAAACAAACGTAGATCATTTAAAATATGGATTCATAACAAAACTTCCGCTAATCGATCCCAATATCTAAAGGCCAACAAAATATCTAACCAGATTATCTCAAACGAAAAGTCTGAAATTGACAGAGCGAAAACTTCAAATCTTACGTATATGTCTATTTTTGACAAGAGTTTCTACAGTGCCATTAATTCTTTAAATTCTGGTACAAAATCTTCTATTCCCCCTATTATTAATGGTGATTCAATCACCACGCTGAACGCTTTGCTCTGAACTACACTGTTTTGGAAACTCCTAAAGAAATATCCAGTCTTCAGGAGTTAATATGAATGAACTCCATTTCAAACCCAACATAGTCGCTAAACTTTTAAAGTGGTTAAACATCAACAAAGCCTCAGGAATGGACAACATTCCACCCATTATTTTAAAAACCTTTTAAAATATAAACCTCTTAAAAACCGAACTTGCACCAACTTTGACGAAGATATTCTACTAATCCTACAAATCTGGTATATTTCCCTCGTGCTGGAAGTTGGCAAATGTCCAGCCCGTCCCCAAAAAGGGACCAAAATCCTATATCTTAAATTATATGCCAATAGCCCATAAAAAAAAAAATTATATGCCAATTATATGCCAATCAACCCATAAAAAAAAATTGATACGCGGTGGTAAGAACTGGAAATGGTGCTATATAAACGAATCCCCCATAAGGCGAGCAATCCCAAAAATAAATAAAAAAAGACATATCAATTGTATAGCACGCCAGGATATTACAAAATGTACACTTGTATGTACATACAAGTTATAAGTTTTGATTATAACGTTAAGTTTTGGTTTTGTGCAACAACAGTTTGAGAAGTAAGCAAGCATAAGAAATAAATAAGGAGGGTATACGTTATTCAAATATCCAGATACTCGTATACTAAACCTATTCAAATATCCAGAACTCGTATACAAAAAATAAATATCCAGATATAAGCATAAACTCGTTCAACTTTCTCATCATCATCATCATCATACAATATCATCACCTTGCAAGGACACCAAATTACAAGTATTATATTACCAATTATATTACAAATTTAAATTATCAAGCAATCGAAATATTCCATAATACCGTATAATCAGAAAAAGAAAAGAAAAAAAATTTAACTAATATATTTATATTTAAAATTTAAATAATTAAAACTCTATAAACTTTAAGTGAAATTGCTTTAGAATTAAGGTGATTATTTTTTGTTGCTCATTAAATATGTTTAAAATTGAATTCAAATTTTTTCATTAATAATTAATCTCAGGATGAAGGGTTAAGAAAAATTTTTTGTGTGTGACAATGTGTGTGTGTGTGTGAAACGATCAACCCATAAAAAAAAATTGATACGCGGTGGTAAGAACTGGAAATGGTGCTATATAAACGAATCCCCCATAAGGCGAGCAATCCCAAAAATAAATAAAAAAAGACGTATCAATTGTATAGCACGCCAGGATATTACAAAATGGCAGGATATGGCAATTGCCATTTTGTAATATCCTGGCGTGCTATACAATTGATACGTCTTTTTTTATTTATTTTTGGGATTGCTCGCCTTATGGGGGATTCGTTTATATAGCACCATTTCCAGTTCTTACCACCGCGTATCAATTTTTTTTTTATGGGTTGATCGTTTCACACACACGTGAATTACACACAAATTAAATTCAGCTCCCATAATCAATTTTGCAGTTACCATAATCTGAAAAGTTGATGAAAAATATTTTGCATGAGAAAAAGAGGGATAGCATGCGCGAGATAGATATGAAAACTGCAAGAAAAGTTAGCTGATAGCAACTGACTTTTTGAAAAATTATTTGGTTTACTAATTAACTGCTAGAAAATTGTCAGATGATTTCATCTGCAAATTCAACCGGTTTAAAACCGATTATCACATTAATTGATTTTCATATTAAAATCGTTATAATAATTATATTATATTAGGTATAAAATAATTAAATACATATTTTCAAGATTTTAATGTCAAAAATTTACGTTTTCTTTACGTATTTTCGATTCAATTCAATTTGATTTGCTTTTACAGTATATAATTTATTTACAATTTATATACCACTAATTTAGATATAATCGATTATATAACATAATATCAATACTTAATAACTAATGACTTTTTTAGAAATTGTTGTTTAAAAATTAATATTACTCCGTAAAGTTATTTGTATTTTCTTGCAGTTTTTAATCTTTTCGCCATCTACAGTCAAAAATAATAAATACTTTCATCTGAAAAGTTGATGAAAGCAACTGAATTTAATTTGTGTGTAGTGGTGCTATTACACACAAATTAAATTCAGTTGCTATCATCAACTTTTCAGATGATAGTATTTATTATTTTTGACTGTAGATGGCGAAAAGATCAAAAACTGAAAGAAAATACACATAACTTTACGAAGTAATAGTAATTTTTAAACAACAATTTCTACAAAAATCATTAGTTATTTAGCATTGATATAATGTTCTATAATCGATTATATCTAAATTAGTGGTATACAAATTGTAAATAAATTATATACTGTAAAAGCAGATCAAACGTCAAAATGGCGACACCACATTATAGAGCAATTGTTGTAGCTTGTACAATAAGAAAATGCGCTAAGATTTGAAAAAAAAAATGTGAATCGAAAATACGTAAAGAAAACGTAAAATTTTGACATTAAAATCTTGAAAATATGTATTTAATCATTTTATACCTAATATAATATAATTATTATTATGATTTTAATATAAAAATCAATTAATTTGACAATCGGTTTTAAACCGGTTGAATTTGCAGATGAAATCATCTGACAATTTTCTAGCAGTTAATTAGTAAACCAAATAATTTTTCAAAAAGTCAGTTGCTATCAGCTAACTTTTCTTGCAGTTTTTATATCTATCTCGCGCAAGCTATCTCTCTTTTTCTCATACAAAATATTTTTCATCAACTTTTCAGATTATGGTAACTGCAAAATTGATTATGGCAGCTGAAATTAATTTGTGTGTAATAGCACCATAATGGTGCTATTCCACACAAATTATATTCAGTTGCTATCATCAACTTTTCAGATGATAGTATTTATTATTTTTGACTGTAGATGGCGAAAAGATCAAAAACTGCAAGAAAATGCAAATAACTTTACGAAGTAATATTAATTTTTAAACAACAATTTCTACAAAAATCATTAGTTATTTAGTATTGATATTATGTTATATAATCGATTATATCTAAATGAGTAGTATACAAATTGTAAATAAATTATATACTGTAAAAGCAAATCAAACGTCAAAATGACGACAACACATTATAGAGCAATTGTTGTAGCTTGTACAATAAGAAAATACGCTAAGATTTGAAAAAAAAATGCGAATCGCAAATACGTAAAGAAAACGTAAAATATTTACATTAAAATCTTGAAAATATGTATTTAATTATTTTATACCTAATATAATATAATTATTATTATGATTTTAATATGAAAATCAATTAATGTGATAATCCGTTTTGAACCGGTTGAATTTGCAGATGAAATCATCTGACAATTTTCTAGCAGTTAATTAGTAAACCAAATAATTTTTCAAAAAGTCAGTTGCTATCAGCTAACTTTTCTTGCAGTTTTTATATCTATCTCGCGCATGCTATTTTCTTTTTCTCATGCAAAATATTTTTCATCAACTTTTCAGATTATGGTAACTGCAAAATTGATTATGGGAGCTGAACTTAATTTGTGTGTAATAGCACCTTAAGACTAAACGTGGTTAATTTTGAAACACCACTGTATTTATTTATTTTTTGCAATGTAACGGATAACGATTTAAACGAATATTCGAATAAGTAACGTCTAGAACTGTCAATGTCAAATTTATGAAATCTTTTGTAGATAAAAGAGCACAATGTCATCTGAACCCCAAATCAAATTAGAACCTGCCGAAGAAATTTCAATCCCAAAGGTATTATATTCTCTTAGAAATATCATGGATTTAATTGATTTGATTTTAGGAATCAATAAATGTGTCTGGATTCAAAAATGTTTTGGAAGACAAGGCAGAACAAAAGAAAGAGGTAATAGAAAACAAAATCTGTAAAACCAATCTAAGTTCGTTACGGGTTGCTGAGTAAATTTATGTTTGAGAAACAAGATTTTGGTTTGGGGTTTCGAGACCTTTGAATATTTATTTTGGTTAGACACTTATATAGCATATAAATTATTAAGAAGATTCGCGACTTAACGACATACGTATCAGTGGCGTAAAAGTAGATTCCAAGTCGGTCAATTATAAAACCTATTGATTACTGTTCAAGGACAAGCCGATATCTAATTCATTTTTGAAAACTTGGCACAACCCTGTAGAAACAATAACATACTTTTTTTTTTGTAGGAATGTACTACTATAGGAAGGATTGTAAAAAATGATTCAACCGGTAAAATGGAAATAGTATACGAAAAAATAAGTATCAAGCAGTTACTTGCCTTGAAGGAAGAAAAAAATAATGCACCCAAAATAGATACGGTAAGACTATTAATTGTTAACTATTTTTATATATACTACCTAGGAAATATGTTATTACAAGTAATTCATAAAATATGAAATATATGTATTCCTTCTATTGATTTCCCTCTTGTCAATTTTCGCTTTAAAATAATTAATTCTCCAACAATCCAAAATAAAGTAATTATATACATTTTAGATACTCTCAATATATAGATGGAACAAGGAGAACACGTTCAAGTTAATTCAACTAGTAAAGGAACGAAGTTGTATTTGGAAACAAACTCCTGGAGACTATCGCAAGCAAACAGAGCTAAGAACAGCCTTTAAAGAAATTGAGTCTGAACTAAAAATTTCAGTGAACGCTATCAAAAGAAAACTATTTATGCTTCGCTGTCAATATGCCAGGGAGATGACGAGAGAAAAAAAGGATAAATTATTTACTTCAAAATGGGAGTTTTTAGAACCAACTCAATTATGTTTGGAGATACGAACACGAAATTTTCACCGGTGAATAAATAGTTGTTTAAACATAATAACCTAATTAGACTCTTAAACTTGTATCTTACAATTATTAGACGCCATAATATGTAGTTTATTTGTGTAGTTTAAATTAAAAGCTACTGTAGATTAATGTATTTGATTAAATTTGAAAAATTGATTTGAAAAGCGGTAGAATCTCGTCGCTGGATGAGTATGCTATCTGGTTAGCTATTAATTCGGATCAGATGGAAGACGGTTCGATCTCCGAAGTGCAATTAAGACAAAATTTTCTTACAGATCTTTTGCGTTTCTAAGCAATTTTTCATTCAATTCAATTGAATACATTCACTCAATTCTAGTAGCTTTAGAACTACAATTCTATCCTTTTGACTAAATTTAAATTTATTTGTCTTATTTTCTACTGTAGGTGGTGTCAACAAACGAGTGTGTTGATTGCAATAAAAAGTTCAAACAATTAATTCATTGAAGAGGCACAGAAAAAATCATTTGGTGTCAACAAACGAGTGTGTTGATTGCAATAAAAAGTTCAAAACAATTAATTCATTGAAGAGGCACAGAAAAAATCATCCTACACCGAATTGGTAAGGAGCTTTGGTGTTCGAATTTCTATAATTTCTTTCAATTTTTTTTTTATTTCAAGAAATCGCAACCAGTTGAAGAAACCGAAACGGTAACATATCTAATTGTTTTATGATATTAAAAATTATTTATAAATTCCTTTTGAAATCCTGAATTCTACAGAATTTCGATTTTTTTTAAAATAAGTAATCAAATTGGTGAAATCTATCTCTACGTCTGTCATCATCGATCTTCTTTAATTTTCTCAATTTACAAATTCTATCGACATGAGCGTGAAACGCATGACTTAATTTTTTTTGGACGGTTATACTCTGAAGCTTCTTTTGTTTAATCCAGGGGTGCTCTACCTTTTCGATTTTAACCTTTAGATTGTGCATAATTCATTCGAGAGAATAATGATTCACATGAAAATTTTGACCAAAAACATGAATGCATTCTAAGATAGACATCTTTTAAAAGTGGATATTTTTCAATGGAAATATTGTTCCATGTAACAAATTTATCACGCGATTTCTAGCCAATATCCCTTTGTAATTCAATTAATTGCATTTTTAAGCTACCTGCATCCATACTAAATGTTTTTCCGATTAGTATCCACATCCATATTTTCTATATTTATTTTAGGAAATGGTGAAGTTAAAAATGAAGTAATTGGAGTCTACAAATCGTTGTTTAAATTGCAGAAAATGCTTTTCAAAATATTACTAAATTGTTGGTAATCACACATTTCCATATTTGACTTCATTTCGTCTATTAAATTCAAAAAATGAAATTTAATCTTCCAATACCTAGTATTTTTCAACTGTTCTTTTTAGTCAAGGAAACTATTCAGAAAACCTTTACATTTAGCTAAACGATTGCTTTCAATAACTACAACTGAAACAACCTAATATTTGCCAACCCAGATATTCTTATTGATCCACAATACTTCTATAATTAGCGATATCTAGCATGCAATAACCTGACATATTCCAACTGTTTCTATTATTTGGAAGTAGCTGAATCTGGATTCACTCAGAAACATGCTCTTCAATTGAGGACCTTGTAGCGAAAGGAAGGCACATTCAAATTTTAGACGTTGCTCTTTGTTTCTAGTCAAAAGTGTTTCCCATAATATGTTTTTTTAAAAATTAGGTAGCAAAATTTATGACAGACATCAGTTGTGCTGTTGTCTAATCATAAATAATTGTGAAACAAACTGTAACTGTTTGTTACCACAATATCAAGTGTATTTCACGGTTCCAAGTCGTTAAAAGGTTCGCTGTTGATTTGCACTTTCGTGCAAGCTCTAGATCTCTTTTTGTGAGTCATTTGTTGAGCGTGGGCTGGTATTTGTCACATGCTTCGGACACTAACGAAAGTTGATAGCAAAGTTGTGTCTTCTGCAGAGGAGAGAATACTTACTTTTGCTGGTGGTTGACAGAATTGACATGTAAAAGTTAAACATGTTGGGAACAGCACCCCTTGTTTTGGTACTCTGCGTTACCTTTCGGTATTTCGATTTGTTGTTGCCGAATTCAACAGGTGTTAGCATCTCCGAATCTAGTTCGAATCTAAATACATTTACAAGCATAATTTATGATATGGCGATGGCTTGTCCTCGTTGTTTTAGGTAGTCGTATTGTGTTAGGCTGGCTATGTGGTTTACAATGCAGTATTTAACGTCCCAATGAATTACGAATGCTTGGCCTCCACCTTTATATTTCGATCCTTGCGAACGATGACATAAATGTTTGTGTTGAGGGTTAATCTTTGAATTCAATTTTCTGCCTTGTATGGTTCTGTAGCTTTCCAATGACATGTGTAATTTCATCAATTTTCCTTTGAGACCGTTGTAGTATTTGAAATGGTTCTGATTGTCAGTTTGGTACGCTATTGGGTTACTGTTTCTGTTGTTCTGTTGGCTACATTAGAGCAACATATTGCTATGTAGCTTGAAAACTCTGTTTGTAGTTAGTAAGTTTTTTAGCATGTGCATAGGTGGAACAATTCTTTGCAGCCGTTGCAGCTCACTGATGTTGCGTTGTTACCTATGCTCTTTTTTAATATATGGAGCCAAGATTCCCTTCCCGTTCATGAACCAAGATTCCCTTCTATACCAACCATTCGAATGCTTAGGAAATATGTTATTACAAGTAATTCATAAAATAGGAAATATACGTATTCCTTCTATTGATTTCCCTCTTGTCAATTTTCGCTTTAAAATAATTAATTCTCCAACAATCCAAAATAAAGTAATTATATACATTTTAGGTACTCTCAATATGTAAATGGAACAAGGAGAACACGTTCAAGTTAATTCAACTAGTAAAGGAACGAAGTTGTATTTGGAAACAAACTCCTGGAGTCTATCCCAAGGAAACAGAGCTAAAAACAGCCTTTAAAGAAATTGAGTCTGAACTAAAAATTTCAGTGAATGCAATCAAAAGAAAACTAATTATTCTTCGCTGTCAATATGCCAGAGAGATGACGAAAGAAAAAAAGGATAAATTATTTACTTCAAAATGGGAGTTTTTAGAACCAACTCAATTTATGTTTGGAGATACGAACAAGAAATTTTCACCGGTGAATAAATAGTTGTTTAAACATAATAACCTAATTAGACTCTTAAACTTGCATCTTACAATTATTAGACGCCATAATATGTAGTTTATTTATGTAGTTTAAATTCGAAGCTACTGTAGTTTAATGTATTTGATTAAATTTGAAAAATTGATTTGAAAAGCGGTAGAATCTCGTCGCTGGACGAGTATGCTATCTGGTTAGCTATTAATTCGGATCAGATGGAAGACGGTTCGATCTCCGAAGTGCAATTAAGACAAAATTTTCTTACAGATATTTTGCGTTTCTAAGCAATTTTTCATTCAATTCAATTGAATACATTCACTCAATTCTAGTGGCTTAGAACTACAATTCTATTCCTTTTGACTAAATTTAAATTTATTTGTCTTATTTTCTACTGTAGGTGGTGTCATCAAACGAGTGTGTTGATTGCAATAAAAAGTTCAAAACAATCTATTCATTGAAGAGGCACAGAAAAAATCATCCTACACCGAAATTGGTAAGGTGCTTTGGTGTTCGAATTTCTATAATTTCTTTCAATTTTTTTTTATTTCAAGAAATCGCAACCAGTTGAAGAAACCGAAACGGTAACATATCTAATTGTTTTATGATATTAAAAATTATTTATAAATTCCTTTTGAAATTCTGAATTCTACAGAATTTCGATATTTTTTTAAATAAGTAATCAAATTGGTGAAATCTATCTCTACGTCTGTCATCATCTCTCTCTCTCTATCTCTGGCGTTTACATCCCATGGAGGGATTTTGCCGTCTGTGCAATCAGCTTCCCCTCCGTCTCGTTCCAAGACCAGTTGACCCCAGTTTCGACATCCTATATCACGAAGGTCTTGGATGATGTCATCACGCCAGCGTTGTCTAGGTCTTCCTCTTCGACGAACACCAGCTGGTTGTTGTTGGGACGCTTTTTTAATCATTCTATCTAATGGTGCCCTTTCTACATGACCAAACCATCTAATCCGGTTAGATTTAATGAATCCGATTACATCGCAGCCTCCAAGAAGCTGTCTGATTTCATGATTCATTCGGATTCTATACTGATTTTCAGCAACTTTACATGGACCATAAATTGTTCGTATGACCTCTCGAATGTTGATAAAATTCTACAATCGGTCGCTTCCAAAGGTAAGCACAGGTCGAATTAATGCTTTGTAAAGTGTGAGTTTGCACGACTGCGAAAGATGTTTAGATCGCAAAAGTTTTGAGTATGCGTAGAAAACTCTGTATGCGGCTGAGACACGAGCTTTAATATCTGCCTGCATGTCATTTGACGATGTTATTACAGACCCGAGGTATTTGAAGTTTTCTACACGTTCCACTTCATAGTCGCCAGTATTCAGATTGCCGGGAGGTCTCTTCCTGGATGTTGTTAAAAGTTTAGTCTTGCCGGTGTTAATGCATAATCCAAGTCGTTTAGCATTTCTTTCAAGCTGAGAGAGACTATCCTTGATATCGCTTGTTCTACGTCCGAGAAGCACAATATCATCTGCATAGCCAAGAATTTGACTAGATTTGTTAAATATACAGTTTTGTGTCTCAATGCGGCTTTTTCTTATCGCGTACTCAAGCGCCAAATTAAATAGTACGGGTGCGAGTGCATCACCTTGTCGAACACCTGATGTTATATCAAAAGAGTCAGAAACTGACCCTTCGATTACTATTCTACAGTTTGATCCCGATGTTGTGAGTTTGCACAGAGAAACAAGTTTCTCTGGAATACCAAGGCATATGAGTGCAGACCAGAGGTTGTCGCGGATGATGCTATCATATGCTTGCTTGAAATCAACGTAGAGCTGGTGAATGCTGATGGTGTACTCCCAACATTTTTCCAGAATCATCCTTAATGTAAAACATTGATCTGTGGTTGAGCGGTTGGGACGAAAACCACACTGATAGTCGCCGATGATAGATTCCGCAAACGGGATGAGCCGAGCGAGTACGACATTAGCTAGTATTTTATATGCAGTGTTCAACAGTGCGATTCCACGATAATTTGCACACTTTAGGCGGTCACATTTTTTATGTAGCGGAACAATTAGAGCTGTTTTCCATTCAGCAGGTAGTTCTTCTTGGTCCCAGATTGCAAGAATCAGATCATATATACGTGAGACCAGAGCTGCTCCTCCATTCTTAAGTAGTTCTGCAGGGATTCCATCGATATCTGGTGATTTGCCATTTTTTAATTTTTTGATGGCAGCTTCCACTTCTTCTATTGTTGGGTAAGGGACAAAAATCTCCTCACTTGACGGAGCAATTGCTCGAATAGGATGAGCTTCGTTCGTCCTATTCAGTAGGTCTTGAAAGTGGGATCGCCATACTTCCAGCACATCACGTTCACTTGTTGTAAGCTCGTTGTTTCCATTTTGATGGCTGTAGATCTTGGGTGGAAATCTTTGGTCAGATTCCGCGCATTGGCAAAACACTCTTTCGAATTTCCATTAACCGCATGTTGGTTGATGTTTTCGATACAGCTCTTCATGTGTTCGCGTTTCTTTTTCCGTAAGAGTTTTGCTGAGGCTTTTCTGGCGCATAGATAATCAGTTTGGGAGCTTCGGGTGTTTCTGTTAACCATTTTTCTCGCAGCTTTTGTTTGTGCTCAATGCTTTCGCGGCACTCGTCATCAAACCATTCGTTACGTGATTTCGGTGGTCGTTTTCCGATTGTAGTTTGTGCTGCGGATATGATGGTTGATTGAAGCGTTTGCCATTCTTCTTGTATGTTTAATGGCATCTCAGATGGGATGTCATGCTCTTCTATGTTTTGCGTTACAATTTCCTGATATCTATTCAGTGTTTCCAGGTGTTTAAATGCTTCGACATTCCAGCGCACGGTCTTTTTTGCTTGCCTATTAAATGTAGATGATAATTTGCACTTATACTTAAAGATGACAAGCATATGATCGGTGTCCATATCAGCACCTCTGTATGATCGAACGTCAGTTACACTTGTAGAGTGTCTCTTAGAAATCATGACGTGATCGATTTGATTTTCAGTTCTTCCATCATTTGATTTCCACGTTGCTTTGTGGATTCTCTTATGAGGAAAGAAAGTGCTAGAAATTACTAGATCATACATCATAGCCAGTTCAGCTGTGCGAAAGCCGTTATTGTTACTAGCATGATGCAAGCTGTTAGGGCCGACATGTGTTTTAAGTTCTGCACTTCTACCAATTTGCGCATTGAAGTCACCTACCACGATTTTTATATCGTGCCGCGGGATGTTATTGATGACTTCTTCGAGTTCTAGAAAGAACAGGTCTTTAATGTCATCTGCTTTGTCTTCAGTAGGTGCATGAACATTGATGATCGTTACATTAAATTTTTGCGTGCGGATTCTCATTGTGCATATCCGCATATTAATTTGGCGAAAGTCGATAACATGTTGATTCACGCGACGATGTATGAGAAAGCCAACTCCAAATTCTCCTCCGTTTTCATGACCGCAATAGTAGAGAGTGTATCCCTTGGCTGTTTCGTGGATTCCACTCCCTGGCCATCTTAGTTCTTGTAACGCCACTATATCCAGTGTATAGCTATTGATTTGGTTTGTAAGTTTCAGTAGATCTCCTGGTCTTCTAAGGCTTAGCACGTTCCAGGTTCCCATTTTTAAATCGTAGTCCGGGTACAGTTTCCGAGGTCGTTCTAATAATGAATCCGAGATAATTCGAGGCCTGTGTACAGAATTCATGACAAGTAGTTTTTTACGGAAATGGGATGTTAGCCCTTCGCCCAACCCAAATTTTCGTGAATGGATTCGTTCTGCATCTTAAGGTCACCAGAAACAACCTTTTTACATGTTTATATAGCGAGCCGCTTGATCCAAGACAGACGCCCGCTACAAACCGCCCCTAACATGGAGAACAGACGCTTGCTACACGTTTATATAGCGAGCCGCTTGATCCAAGACAGACGCCCGCTCCAAGCCGCCCCTAACATGGAGAACAGACGCTTGAGTTGCATTGGTTTTGTGGCGCCAATGACTCGCCATGGTGCAGAATCATTGAGTATAAGCAGTATTTACTCTGCCCCTCTCAACTACACCAACCTAATTCTGTTAGCATTACCCAGGTAGCACGGCGTGGACGTAGAATTTCGGATTTCACTACCGTCATCGTCTGTCATCATCGATCTTCTTTAATTTTCTCAATTTACAAATTCTATCGACATGAGCGTGAAACGCATGACTTAATTTTTTTTGGACGGTTATACTCTGAAGCTTCTTTTGTTTAATCCAGGGGTGCTCTACCTTTTCGATTTTAACCTTTAGATTTTGCATAATTCATTGGAGAGAATAATGATTCACATGAAAATGTTGACCAAAAACATGAATGCATTCTAAGATAGACATCTTTTAAAAGTGGATATTTTTCAATGGAAATATTGTTCCATGTAACAAATTTATCATTCGATTTCTAGCCAATATCCCTTTGTAATTCAATTAATTGCATTTTTAAGCTACCTACATCCATACTAAATGTTTTTCCGATTAGTATCCACATCCATATTTTCTATATTTATTTTAGGAAATGGTGAAGTTAAAAATGAAGTAATTGGAGTCTTCAAATCGTTGTTTAAATTGCAGAAAATGCTTTTCAAAATATTACTAAATTGTTGGTAATCACACATTTTCATATTTGACTTCATTTCGTCTGTTAAATTCAAAAAATGAAATTTAATCTTCCAATACCTAGTATTTTTCAACTGTTCTTTTAGTCAATTTAGCATTTTTTGATACACGTTCTGCGCAGTTATCGGACCCATCTTCGTTTGGCCTCTCCGCATTAACGAAACATATAGTTAACTCGTTTTGATTCTTATTTACGGTTGATAACCATACAAACTGCATCATTTTTTGTAAAATGAGTGCTTGGCAAAATCTAAATTTACCCCATGGTCATTGATAAAATTGTATCCGTGATATAAAGTATATAAAAATACAGGAACAAATAAATAGTTATTTCATAAAATGTTTCTACATTGAATAAAAGTTTTATTCGAAACCGTGCTTGAATGTTAAAACACTTATATTGCATCAAGAATATTATTTTTATACGAATATGACATAAATACAAACAAATCGAAGTAGGCTATTTTTCCAACACTAAAATAACAAATTTCAACATTTCTGTTGACAATTCTATCAACAGAATTATGTAGACAGAATTTAAGTGAAAGAAATCTTTGAAACATTCTGTCGGAGGTTTAAATCAATCGATAGCCTCGATTCTGAAACAGAAAAGATTCTTTCGACAGAAAAACAGCCTAGCAAATCCAGGCTTATACTAAAACTAATGCTCGGTTGCTTGAACATTTACTGTAAGCACCACTTTATTATTCACTAATATTTATGTTTATATAATAAAACACCAAATTATTATAATAAAACAAGTTTTATTTTTATTCACTCAGAATATAATTATTTCACACAGAAATAATTTTATTAATCACACAGAAACAAATTTTATTAATCTTCTCACTTGTACCGCTTAATATCAATTAATTTTTTTTTCATTTACCCTATTCATTTTAAAGATTGTAATAGAACTAATTACAGTACTAGATTTGTATTACCACCTTTAAATTTTAAAGCAATATAATATTTGCTTACAACTCGACCAACCTGACTATAATTCGACCTCGAATTACATAATTATTTCAAGCTAAAATAAACATTTTTTCATTACTTAAACTTAAAATTTCATCTTAAGATTAATCTTAGGTATTAATTATAAACATACTTTAATATTCATTATTACAACTTCAATATTTTAAAAGAACAAAAATTTTTTTTTTCAAGATTGATTGATAGACCAACGAGTCATACGAGTCACGTCATACACGCCCTCAAACGGTCTATTTGTAATTTGTATACCATCAACGTCTTTAAGTACGTATCTGTCGTTTCCTAATATTTTATGCACAACATAAGGACCACGATTTTTTGGGATAGTCTTCTTGTTCACACCTACAGTGGTATCTACATTAGTTACTAAAACTAAATCTCCTACGTTATAACTATGCGCTGGTTTCCTTTTCTTGTTAAATTGCTGTTCGTTATACAATTGATTTTTCTTAATTGATTCTGCAGCTAAACCTCTAAGATCATCCCGACAAACGTCTTCATTCTCGTATACAAAATTTTCGAGATATTCCTTTAAATTATCATGGACTTCTCCCCTTTGATTGATTCCATATAACAACATACTAGGTGTGGTACTAGTACTCTTACAAACTGTATTGTTATACCCGAATTCAATCTGGCCAAGTACATCATCCCAATATACTTTATTGTCTTTATCTATCATCTTTGAGATCATCGGGTTGATAGTTCTATTTACCCGTTCTACTTGTCCATCCGCACGTGGACAACCGCTAGCTATCAAAATGTGCTGAAAATTATTATTTACAACAAAAGTCTTAAATTCTTCGGAGGTAAAACAACTACCGCGATCTGTGATTAACCTATTAGGGCGACTAAACTGAGAAAAATACATAGACAGGCATTTAATAGAATCACTAGTAGTTGTAGATTTGGTAGGATATAATTTAACAAATTTAGTAAATGCGTCTATGACTACAAGAATATACTTTCGTTTATAACGACTGGTTTCTAATGGTCCATAATAATCTGCGTGAATGGTGTGAAAAGGTTTATCACCTTTAGGTATAGAATGCAAATATCCTTCCTGTTTACCTGAATGTTTATTGAACGTTAAACATTTAGGACAATTTCTTATATAATTCTTTATTTTTTCTGTATAATTAGGGAACCAATACGTTCTTTTGACTATTTCTAAAGTTTTGTCTACACCTAAGTGCCCTAGCACATCATGACAATTCCTTAGTACTTGAAAGATCATACCAGCAGGTACACAAAACCTAATTTTATTTTTATCTACTTTGCGGTATATTAACCCATCTCGTAATTCAAATAATTTATTTTCCTTGATTTCCAGCTCTTGTTTAAGTCTTTTCAATTCTTCATCTTGATTTTGACAAATCGCTAATGTCTGTTCGAATGTATTTTCGGTTAATACTAAAATATCGCACACTCTACTCAATGCATCGACGTGTTGCATCTTTAAACCCTCCCTATGCTCAACAGTATAATCATAGTTTTGCATCTCCAAGGCCCATCTCGCGATTCGAGGATTTATAATTTGTTTTTTCAACGTTAAGTTTAAAGCGTTACAATCTGTTATTATTTTAAAAGGCCTACCTAATAAATAGATCCTAAATCTTCGGAGTGAATAAATAATAGCTAAAGCTTCCAATTCGTAAGAATGATACTTAATTTCCTGCTCTGTAGTTCTCTTAGAAAAGTAAAAGATTGGATGAAACTTATTATCTGATTTTTTCTTTTGCATTAGGATGCCTCCATAACCAACGGAACTACCATCGCAATGTAACTCAGTTTCATCACTAGGTGAAAAAATTGCTAGTACCGGTTTATTCAACAGTTTATCTTTCAAAATTTCAAATGTTTTCAGTTGTTCCTCACCAAAGACGAACACAGTATTTTTTTTCAATAAATTTTGAAGTGTATTGGCCAATACCGAAAAATTTGGTATGAACTTGCGAAAGTACGATATCATTCCCAGAAATCTTTGCAGCTCCCGTAAATTTTTCGGGACCGGGAAATTTATTATTGCTTCAATATTATTTTCGTTCGGACTTATTCCATTTTCGTCTATCCTATAACCTAAAAAGTCAATTTATCTGAACAAGAATTTACATTTTTGAATATTAATCTCAAGGTTATTTTCTGCTAAGTTATCGAAGACTTCTTTTATAACTTGAAAATGTTCGTTTAATGATTCTGTCGCAATTAAAATGTCATCAATATAGATTACTACTAAATCTTTATTTATCAGGTCACGAAAAATTAAGTCTACGTACCGCTGGAAAACCGACGGAGCATTAGTTAACCCAAATGGCATTTTTAGATACTCAAACTGCCCGAATTGAGTTACAAAACTTGTATATCTGACCGAATCCGGTTCAATTTCGATTTGGTGAAAACCGCTTTTTAAATCTAAAAGGGTAAAATAATTTTTTCCATTTAATTTGTCAATCAAATCCTCTATAACCGGCAAAGAGTAATTATCCCGAATAGTATGCTTATTTAAGTTCCTATAACCTACACAAAGTCTAAAATCAGTTTTGTTTTTCTTTTTTATCAAAACCAGTGGTGAACAATACGGAGAATTACTCGATTGAATTATTTTTCTTTCTAATAAGTCGTTAATAATTTCGAATTAAGCTTTTCTCTCCACTAACGCTAATCTTCTTGGAGTTGTATAAAAGGTCGATTCAGTTTTTAGGTCTATCCGCATTTTATATTCAACCTTTGGTCTACCATTCGTTCCTAAATTTTGAATATAATTATCATACATATTTTGAATAATATTATTGTGTTCAAAGTTTACGGTTTTTCCGAAAATCAAATTAATATTATTATCATCACAAATTTCTATATTCATCAAATCATTATTTTCATTATCTAAATTAATTTTATCTTCAGCGTTAAGAACTATTTTGGCTTTAATTGAATTTAAAAAATAACGACCAATAATCAAATCCGACGACATAGTAGTATTTTCCACCACTAATAAATTAATCTTCTAAGTCTTATTAAAAACTTCAATAAATGTTTCAATTTTTCCCAAAACATTAACCTCACTTCCATTAACGCCAAAATATTTCCTACCGTCTGAAGAAATAGTTATCAAATTTTTATTTTGGATACAATTTTCTTTAATCAAATTTGTACAACTACCAGTATCAATTAGACAGTTTAAATTCATCTTCTCCATTTCTTGATTTTCATTTGCTAACATAATTTTGACATCAATAAAAAAATTGCTTACTTGCACTTCCTGTACCTGAGTTATGGATCCTATTTCCCCTGTTGACCTTGATGACTGTTCTACAGTTCTAGATGCATCGTTTCTTACATTACAATTTCTGGAAATGTGACCGACTTGTTCACACTTGAAACATGAAGAATTTGGTTTTTTAGCTTCCTTGCAGTCCGGCGAAATATGTCCAAAGCGACCACAATTATAACACTTCTTTCCCACTTTACTGGACCAATTTGTTTCGTTTGCTTGCTTGCTATTACTTTCGGTTGCTGATTTGTAATTCACACGATTGTGGCTAACCCCAATGTTTGCGTCTCTCACACTTATTTTTGAAAATGATTTTAATAATTGTTCTTTCGATTCAAAATTTTGAATTCTCGCCTGATTTCTTAGATTGATGTTTGATATTCCATCTATGATGATTTCAATTATTTCCTCTTCAGATAGCTCCAACTGATTTGCTAAAAAAATTTTATCATTATAATATTCTGAGAAATTTTCATTATGTTTCCAATAGCGGCTCTCCATCTGTCTTCTTAAAAATTACACGCTTGGTCTGTTATCAAAATTTATTTTTAGTTGTTCCAATAGTTCCGATAGTTCTAACTTTATGTTATCCGCTCTGGAGTGAAACCATTTGAGTGCCTTGTCCTTTAGCTTCCCAACCATCTTTTAACTGAGGATAAACAGATTTAATGTTAATAATTTGATTATACCATACCATAAAGTTTGATTCTCCATAGAAGAAGTTTAACAATTCCGAAACCTCTTTCAACCTTATTCGAGCCCCAGAATTATTTCCCTGCTGATTGTATAATCCTTCGTTTAATAACACGTTTTTTTTCCCTTTTTAATAAATCGTTTTCCCTCTTAAGTAACGTCATTTCTTTTTCTATTTCTTTGCTTTCCGACGAAACTATTTCTCGAACTTCAACATTATCCACATGGCTTTCTACAATATGGTGGCCATTTCCGTTTTCTAATGCACGTTTTAATCTAGCGTACATGATTTGCTTGTTTCCAGACGTTTCTAAACCCAATTCGTTGAGTTGTCTTTTTAACTCATTTTTATTGTAAGATTTTTGTGGAAACATTACAATCTATTGTCTTTTTACATAAAACATTTATCGCATTGTTCATTTGTACCGAATTTGGATGTGATTTACATGTGCCACACCCCACACCTGAATTTGTAAGCACCACTTTATTATTCACTAATATTTATGTTTATATAATAAAACACCAAATTATTATAATAAAACAAGTTTTATTTTTATTCACTCAGAATATAATTATTTCACACAGAAATAATTTTATTAATCACACAGAAACAAATTTTATTAATCTTCTCACTTGTACCGCTTAATATCAATTAATTTTTTTTTTCATTTACCCTATTCATTTTAAAGATTGTAATAGAACTAATTACAGTACTAGATTTGTATTACCACCTTTAAATTTTAAAGCAATATAATATTTGCTCACATTACTAAATGAGACTTAGCTAAATCGTCAGTAAGAAATATCTCTCAAACCTTTTTCACGCCGTTTTTCGAAAAAAAAAACAAACAAACAAACATTTAACTGAATAACAGGATAAGAAAACTTAATTGAATCTATAAGCCTTATATAAAGATCCAATCACAATCAAATTACGCAAAACTAGTTAAATGGAGAATTAAAAAAGCTATCGGAGATTTAAATGTTCAAGCAACCGGGCATAAATATACTAGATTTCAACAAAAATATTTATATGGAAAAAGAAATTTCTCGCGATCGACTTAAATTTTCTGCGCGATCGACCAGTTGATCACGATCGACGCGTCGGCCACCCCTGGTTTAATCTAACATAGCACAGTATTTTAAATAATAATGTGGCTATATTGATTGGTGTCATGTAATCCTAAATTACAACTAGAACAGACATCAGTTGTGATCATAAATAATTGTGAAACAAACTGTAACTGTTTGTTACCACAATATCAAGTGTATTTCACGGTTTCAAGTCGTTAAAAGGTTCGCTGTTGATTTGTTTGTGCCAGCTCTAGATCTCTTTTGTTGAGCGTGGGCTGGTATTTGTCACATGCTTCGGACACTAACGCAAGTTGATAGCAAAGTTATGTCTTCTGCAGAGGAGAGAATACTTACTTTTGCTGGTGGTTGACAGAATTGACATGTAAAAGTTAAACATGTTGGGAACAGCACCCCTTATTATGGTACTCTCTGCGTTACCTTTCGGTATTTCGATTTGTTGTTGCCGAATTCAACAGGTGTTAGCATCTCCGAATCTAGTTCGAATCTAAATACATTTACAAGCATAATTTATGATATGGCGATGGCTTGTCCTCGTTGTTTTAGGTAGTCGTATTGTGTTAGGTTGGCTATGTGGTTTACATTGCAGTATTTAACGTCCCAATGAATTACGAATGCTTGGCCTCCACCTTTATATTTCGATCCTTGCGAACGATGACATAAATGTTTGTGCTGAGGGTTAATCTTTGAATTCAATTTTCTGTCTTGTATGGTTCTGTAGCTTTCCAATGACTTGTGTAATTTCATCAATTTTCCTTTGAGACCGTTATAGTATTTGAAATGGTTCTGATTGTCAGTTTGGTACGCTATTGGGTTACTGTTTCTGTTGTTCTGTTGGCTACATTAGAGCAACATATTGCTATGTAGCTTGAAAACTCTGTTTGTAGTTAGTAAGTTTTTTAGCATGTGCATAGGTGGAACAATTCTTTGCAGCCGTTGCAGCTCACTGATGTTGCGTTGTTACCTATAATGGATAAGAGTACTCCCTATGCGATTAAATGTTTGCATAAAACGGTGTGGTGAGAGTTGACGATCGTTAGCTAGACGGTTCCGTGTAGTTTCGGTACTGAGAACCTATCTTCGTGTAAACAATTAATAAATTTTTCGTTCATAATATTAACTTCTACCACTATACTTTGAAAAGCTTGACTTTATTTGTTATATTGATAGCCTTTTCCATACTCTAATGGTCAAACAGCAAATTTTCACGGTGTCAACCACTGCTACGTGTTAGTGGCCAACAAATTATTTGCCCGCATGGAAGAATTATTTTTGGTTGATTTGTAAATTTTTTTATTTTTGATTTGCAGGTGTGACAACCCTTCAATCGCTGCTATTGACATATGATTTAACGTGAGTTATCACATACCACTGGCAATAGCACTGAGATGTCAATATCAAGGTGATATCTTAGAGGTGCTGGCGACTGAACTTTCCTCCCATAACTCAGTTATGGAATATTCCTTGGTGATGGATGGCACACTATTCCTTGCTCCAAGATACGAGCCTACATATAACTTTATCTGGGCCTTAATCATCGTGGAAGACAGTGAGTCACATAATCAAGAAATATGTCACTGACTGGATTATCGGCAACATTTCATATTGTTACGTTTTTCCAACCTTACTTTGAATTGGCCTAATTCACAATTCGATAAACGTAATTCCCAATCTCTTCCGAGTTCGATCACTGATTAGTTAGCAAACACACCAGGCTTAATTAAGTATACAACACCTTAATTGTTCCACAACAACAAGAAAACAATACAGCAAACAATATTCCTAACTAGAATATTCTTTTAACAGCTTTAGAACTCCAACGGTTTATTGTAGAAATTTCCAATTCACAACGTTCAAAATAATACACAAAATATTTCTACTCAATAACACTTATAACTTTATTCACAAAAACTAATTTAAAAACAATCACTTTTATAATTTTATCTTCACTATCGCAGGTTTAAAATAAAACTAATTTTTAATCTACAACAGACAATTTCTTATATACTGTTTTGCTTAATTTCTAGAAAATTCTAGGTCACTTTTTAGAAACCTTGAGAAAATAGTAGAATATTCGATTATCTTACGTTACGTTCATTTAATTCATAAAATCATTTATTTATGTTGACCTTAATTCTAAGAATATGTACAACAACAAGAACAACACTTCATTTCATTCATTTGTTGTTGCGTTTTGTTGTGATTTGATTTTCTTGGAAGTGACCGTAATCGTCTAGATTTTTCTGTAATCGTAACAATATTATTGAAATTATTTCACATTTTTGAAAATTAGTTGCAAACTGTGCTTTCGAAAATTACAAAATAAATTGTTTTGAACACGAAAAAATCACCACTCGTCAAGGTCAAAAAAATTTTTTTTTTTTTTCAAATTTTCCTCTCAATCCTCCCTCAAAAACTTACATTTTTGGTAATAACTCTAAAAGCAGTCGATAATTTATTGAATTTTGGTTTTGAAATACTTCAATCTTTTTCGATTTGTCTAAATCAAACTCGATACAGATAAAAACAAATATTTGCAATGTAGGCGTCGACATCGTAGGCGTGGACAAAAACATTTTATAACTGTAGAAAATTTCAATGTGATAGCGATAGCGATACTTATGGTTTGTGAGAAAATCGATTATGTAGAAATTCGATTCGGACGAACACCGAAGTCTCACCAATCGGGTACTGTTTTTACCTTTTCAAAGTACGGAAACTTAAAAATCACAAAATACTTTGATTATATTAAACTTTTCGTTATATAAAATTTAGCAATATGCTGTAGAAATTTAGTTAACAAAGGGTATAAACGTCTACAAACAATAACTGCAAACTTTTTAGGGTTCCGTTTTTTATACGGAACACTATTGGTGAGAGTACGACGTGTTTTTCACATTATTTCGATTATCTCGTGAACCATTAATCCGATGAACTTAAAAATTGAGGTGCTTATAAAACTAACCTATCCACACAAGATGGCGGGTTAAAAAATAAAGTTGTGTTCGTTTGTTTTAAGGAGGTACGATGTAAAGCCTTTGAAAACATACATTTTTTTAGCGAGAAAGGGCTTCATTTCAGCATTATTTAAAAATATATTTTGGAATTTTACACCTCACCATTTTTTGTATAATTTTGAAAAATGACGTTTTCGGGATGTTTTATTGCCCCGATTAACTCCGACCCTACTTCATCGAAAATCTTGAAATATATTTGGAATGATAGAAAATTGAGGAGGTTTTTAATGAAAAATATAGAAAAGTGGCAGACACTCATAGCTATATTTATTAAAGGGGTGGGAATGTTAAGGGGTAAAAACATCATTTAAAACCAGGTCATGTGGGGTGTCATTTGAAAGAGCACTTGATTTTAGAAATATTGCTATTTTTTTTAGAATTTTGCAATGCATAGTTTTTGAATTATTATTAATAAAATGACACAAAAAGTTGGTCCCCCCTTGCATTTCGAGCCTAATTAACAGAAAAATTTGAAAAAATTCACAGAGACAGGAAGTTTGATAAACTCTGAACGAAAAATATAGCAAACTCTAAAATAATTATATTTTTGTGTTTTTAAGGGATTGGGGTGGGGAAGGGTGAAAAAAAACTTTTTTGACCCAAGCGAGTGGGGTGTCATTTGAAAGAGGACCGAATTTCAGAAACTTTGCAATTTTTTTTAGAATTTTGTGGTACACAGTTTTTGATTATTCTAAAAAATGTGCAAATTCCAGACCGTTCCCCCCCCCCCCCCCTACGTTTCGACACTGATTGACAGAAAAAATTGAAAAAATTCATAGAGACAGGAAATTTGCTATATTTTGAACGAAAATTATAGCGAACTCTCAAACAATTATATTTCTGTGTATTTAGGGGATGGGTGTAAGGAGGGTAAAAAAAAACTTTTTTTTGGAACCAAACGAATGGGGTGTCATTTGAAAGAACACTTAATTTAAGAAACATTGCAACATTTTTTAGAATTCTGCGATGCACAGTTTTTTAGTTATTGATGAAAAAAGTGCTATTTTGAGTGTATGTATACCACCCTATATTTCGACGCTGATTTATAGAACAAATATTCCCAATTTAGACCGTTAAAATACTGGTTAAATCTTTCTTTAGCTAACATAAACAGCTATGGATAAGATTTAACCTCAAGTAACATTTTTGATCAATGTAGATGTGATTGACATTTACTATTGACGTTTACGATTAAACATTTATTCTATTATGCACCCATAGTCTGGCGATATAAAGACTTTACAACATAACTTTATATCATTTATTTTTGATATTGTGTTCTTTTACATTCACGGAACCCTTGGCGAGCGAATTTTATTCGCCCTTGTCCGACTTTTATTTTATAGGAACGTAATACTATAGGAAAGGTTGTAAAGAATGATTCAACAATCTGGAAGTTTTATATGAAAAAATAAGTACTAAGAAGTTAAACTTCTTGCAGGCAGGATTAACCAATGCACCCACAACAGATAAGGTAAAATTATAATTATTCCATAGTCAAGTTTTGACTCTTTCTTAGTAAAAACCGAGATATTAAAATTGGTTATTCTATCATCTCCTCTCAATCAAAGTAAAGCTTCTGATAAACTTGAATATTTCTTTTCTTACTGAGAATTCTACACTGTCCTCTGATACCAATAGATGAATCTATAAATGGCGTTTCTTCTGAGTCTAAATTAATTAACGCTGGATGTACCCAAGGGTCAATTTTAACACCCACTCTAATTTTAATGTATATCAACGAACTGTTGAAAATCACCAGTAATCCGATAAACAGTTTTGCAATTTGATCTTTTTGCACAAAATCTTTCCAAAAAACAAAATCATAAAAATTAAACCACTAAAAACTTAGTAACAAGATAGAATTATTTATCAAATCATTATAGATCACTGCCGTTAGGGGTTCTAGCAGTATCGCAACAACTATACCAGACTATTCAAATGTTGAAATAAAAACAGAATTTGTGGAGTCTATTCCAACAGAATACAAAATAAATAAGGTAAAACAATATGATGTAACATCTAATAATGTTTTTACGTATAGTGTCGAAATCGTAAAGAAATATTTTTTTAGTTTGAAATGGAAGAAGAATCAACATATCCTACCTCGACTTTAAATAGTAGTTGTATGGCAACAGTATGTAAAGAAGAAATAAATCTACCCGATTCCAGCATTTGAAATTAGAGATTCTATGTTATAAACCGTAGAGTCCAAACTTCAAGATGCAATAAATCTTGTGTGAATATTTGGTGAGTAATTTGTTGCTATGAAATTTTTGATTTGAGTATCGAAAAAAGTATTACTACAAATTATTTCATGTTTCATTTACCAGCAAATTTCAAAATTCTTTTATTAACGTATCAATTTTTAAACTCTTCAAACTTGTTTTTATTACATTACAGTAACAAGAAGCCATAATTTAATTAAAATAGAATCTATTTGTACATACTAAATATGTAATTGATACTAATCATTATTTAAATATTAATAAATCGATTTAAGAAAGTAAACGTTTTTTACGAACATCTTCTATACTTCTCAAACTGTTTTAGTCTTCAGAAGAAACCTGTTGAATTTAATAGGATCGGTAGCCAAAGCATGGAATTGTTGTGTGAGTCGACTAACTAAAATAAAGAACAACGATTGACAAAGGCCGGTTCAATTAGTTCATTGAATTGTTTTTTTGTGTTACGAATCCATACAATACGACGAATGTTACTCAAAGTAACGCTTTATTTTTTGAAAATTGGTACTTTTTTGTGATTATTAACTTCCCGATATGGGAAGTTATTGTCTTTGGGTCGATTTTCGAAATCGGAATTTTTATGATATCTTTACGTTTCATGACCTCCTGAAGCTGTTTAAACTATTTTTAGCTGGCAGTCTGTATGTGTGTGTGTGTATCGCTGTGTGGAGAATTTTTGCCCAATGCTTTCTCAACAATGGATGGGTCGATTTAAACGAAAATGGTCGCAATCGATGTATCTTGTCGTAACTTAGAGTCCAGTCCTTTTCTAGCGAAATTAAATCAATTGTTTTTTAGTGGTTTCCAAAAAACTGAAAATCATCTCAATATCATGAGATTAAATAATGCTATCATGGTCATGAATCTTTCGTTTTGTTTGTCATCATGTCAGACATTTATAATGAGGTTTGCATAAACAATTGCTATCTTACTTTTTGAGTTTTTTTAATAAAATTTGAAAAATAGGTGTTATTTTGATTACGCAAACGCATGAGAACTTGAAACTTTTGAAATAAAATGAGCTGCAAACGCATCCGGGTTTATTTGTATATGGAAAATATGCTATTTTGAATGAGCTATTTTCAAAATTTGGCAAAGGAGTCGGGGACGATGTCTGTGGTTCGCTGAACAACTATTTTTTTAGACTTCAATAACACTCAGTCCTGACGTTTAATTTTGTTGAAACTTAGAGAATTCGGTTTTTGTAATGTTTATAGTAGTTTTGCAACTTGTCACTTTCGGTTAAAAACTTTATCTTATTCTTTTAAATATATCATGTGTTGTGTTATTAATATGTGTTGGAGATCAGTTTTGATATTGATCATTTTAATGATATCTTCACCTTTCAATACCTTCTGAATCGGTCTAGACAACTTATTTTAGTTTGCAGTTTGAGTGTTAGTATGTTATTAAATTTAAATATGAGTATATAGTGCAGGTACACATTCAAATTCTATTTAAAAAATTATAACAATTGATGTGTCGTATAATAAATAAATCTTAATTTTGCGTATTTAAGGCTTTAAAAACCCACATTGAGCAAATGTTCACTTTTAGTTGACCTTTTTTTCAAATTTGTTTTAATATTTATTTTGTAATTTTTAAATTATATTGAACAATTTTTTTTATGTTTGGTACTTTAGTATAGCTTATCCAGTAACTGGTTAGTTTTTAATCTTACGGGAAGTTCTTGGCGTGGCCCATATGGCCACACCCCCATCCCACTAGTTATTTATGGTTTTTACGAGTTACGAAAATTTACGTTAAGTTTTTTTTTTTCAAAATTATATCACAAAAATATACGTTTTAGGCAAAAAATGACCGGGATCTTTTTTGTAGAGAATTAAATTTTGTACAAAAATGTTTCTATGATTTTTTTTAAATCTGCATATTTCATGACATACTTACGATTTTATCAAAAAATCAACTTCAAAGAATTTAATTTTGAACGACCAGTTTAATACCAATCTACGTAAGAAATCCATGTTTCAATCAGTTTCATGCATTTTTTGTCTGTCTGTACCTTATAATATTGTTACCGTTTTATCAAAATCATAACGAAATACAACGTAGACCGTAATTCAATTCAACATAAATGAAACACCCTATATTATCTTCATAACGATTAATATTAAATGATGATCAACAAAACAAAATACAACAACAATCGAATGAAATGTATGTAATTGTTGTTGTATTAACAGTTAAGGGACAGTGAAAAATATTTCTTATTTTATTTTATGGAACCTTCCGCTATAAAATGTTTAGAATAATGTAGATGTTTCGAGACTATACGGAAATTAGTATTTAAGCAAGTATTCTTAGGCAGAATTAATTAATTGTAATCGAAACGCTGTATCGTGTACGTAAAACCGAGTAAATAGAAGTTATATTTAAAATTAGTTTTTGTAAATAAAGTTTTTAAGTGTTATTAAGTAGCAATAATTTGTGTATTATTTTGGAAGCTGTGAACTGGAAATTTCTACAATCAACCGTTGGAGTTTCTGAAGCTGTTGAAAGAATATTCTAGTTAAGAATATTGTTTGCTGTATTGTTTTCCTGTAGTTGTGAAACAATTAAGGAGTTGAATACTAAATAAAACCTGCTGTTCGCGCACTAACATAATGCACAACACTCTCACGCCATACAATTATAACAACAAATCCCATAAGAAATAATAAATAAATTATCTTTTTCATTTTTTGAGTTTTAGGTAGATTCCATATAAAAATCTACCTATTGCAATGGGCTTCATCTTGGAATTTCGGAAAAGGAGACGGAAAAAAAAAATATTATATATATATATATATATATATATATATATATATATATATATATATATATATATATATATATATATATATATATATATATATATATATATATATATATATATATATATATATATATATATATATATATATATATATATTTATAAATATATATATATATATATATATATATATATATATATATATATATATATATATATATATATATATATATATATATATATATATATATATATATATATATATATATATATATATATATATATATATATATATATATATATATATATATATATATAATATATATATATATATATATATATATATATATATATATATATATATATATAATATTTATATATATATATATATATATATATATATATATATATATATATATATATATATATATACCGGGTGATTTTTTTAACCTGAAACTTTCAAATATCTCGAAAAATAAGCACTCTACGGAAAAAATGTCCATAATCAAAATTTAATCATTCCGCGGGGGAAACACATTAATGCTAAAAAAAAGGTCCCCCCAACCCCCTCTTTGTAGGTGGGCGGGGGTAACTTTGAATCTAAAATAGGAACCCCAATTTTTTATTGCAGATACGGATTCTACTGCTAAAAGTACGTACGATTTGAATAAAAAATTTTGTTTGATTCATGATAGATGTAAATTGGCCTGCCAGATCACCAGATTTTACTTCGCCAGATTTCTTTTTGTTTGGCTATCTCAAAGAGAAAGTTTACAAACAAGAATTAATAAGTGCATTGAAGTCGAAGGCCATCATTTTGAACACTTACTTTAAGCTAAAATTTGTTTATTCACCAGCCATTTACATTAGTAAACTTTTTACAATGAAAACGTGATATTTTTTATTTCAAATGTATTACAAAATCGTAGGCATATGTTCTTAGTAAAAGAAATCGAAAAAATTGAATTTCGTCGATTACAGCGCCATCTATCATGAATCGAACAAATTTTTTTTAGTCAAATCGTACGTACTTTTAGCCGTAGAATCCGTATCTGCAATAAAACATTGGGGTTCCTATTTTAGATTCAAAGTTACCCCCGCCTACCTACAAAGAGGTGGGGTGGGAGACTATTTTTTTGCACTAATGTGTTTCCTCCGCGGAATGATTAAATTTTGGTTATGGACATTTTTTCCGTAGAGTGCTTATTTTTCGAAATATTTGAAAGTTTCAGGTTAAAAAAATCACCCGGTATATGAACTATAATAGTATATTGGCATACTAAGATATTAACCAAAGACACTTTGAACGAATTTTGATGACACTTTGGAAAAAGATGCAAATATGTATGGCAAGGAACTGATTAGTTTTTTAGCGATATTGAACAAAGTGGTAGTGGGGGTCCGCCGCGCACCTGTTTTTTGGAAGCTTAATAACATAATCTGGTAATCGAATTGGACGAAACATGGTACATAAATATTTAGTACGGTTCACAACAGTTCTGCATCCCAACTTCTAATTTGTCACTTTTGGTTAAATTTTTTTTCACTTTTTCTCGTACAATAGAATTTATGTTTGTTACTGCTACTTTCTTTAATATTTTTATAATTAGAACTACGCGAAATCTACAACATTGGTTAGCTTTTAATTAAATTATTTGATGGATATTAGCTCATTATTTATCCAGAACACTATGTTTCCAGAGCTGTGGTGAAGTCAGCCTATGCATTAGCGTCGCAATATTTTTTTATCGATTTTTGTAAACAAGAAACAGTTGACGTATTTGTATTTGAATAAAAATGGTTTATATTTTTCAAATATTTCGTTTGTGTATTGATTGAGTCTATTAGTCGAAACAAATCATAGACCCTGCCTTAACTATCCTAGACCCTAAAATTTCATCAGAGGTCCTAGACCCTAGAGATCTCTTCACTCTAGGGTGCGATCGATTGAGTACTTCCCAACAGGGCCGACATTTGTAGCGGTTGTCGCGGTTGTCACCATTTATACGTTCTATTTCTAGAGACTTATGTCTGAATTTGTGAGTTTCTTTTTTCTTACTTTCAACATCGCCTAATTCCAACATAGAATTCCTTACCATCCGAATAACTTTGGATTGAATTAATTTCGGAGATTATTTGCTGATACTTTTTTCCAGCATCACTAAGTACAAAATTAAGGGAGACGATTACGCCTATTTTAAAGTTGGTTATGCGGGCACACTCGATTCTTTCATATGCTTTTGCCATCTGTTGGTTTAATGACTCTCTAATCCCTGCTAAATGGTCTTCATGTAGCAATAATTCCCCGGTTCTATTAAACATTTCAGATTCTGTAGTAATTTATAGGTTGAAGCATGCCTGAACATATTTATAGCCCAAACGACGTATAATAAGGAAAACAGTTTATAAACGAATAAATCATATTGCGGCTAACACCGCCGATTTCGCTTAAATGGCTGTCCCATTATAGATGGATTTGTTTCCAGATAATACAGAACGATTAAGTCTCTAAGATATGTTGGGTTGTGGTGAATATAAATCGCTGAGTACGTAAAATGCACTTTTTTCAGTCAACGGTAACATCCTAAATGTTAATTATGGAGCATTCCTTGATGATGTCACTTTATTGCTTGCTCGAAGAATCGAACCTTCATATAACTTTACGTGCGGGTGGGATTTAATCATTAAGGAAGATAGCGTGTTACACTATTAAGGAATATGCCTTTAGTTGGACTATTAGTATCCCCATTTTAGTTTTGTTCCTGCAAATAGTTAAAACAAATTTGCTTTTTACTTCTTATTTTTTTTTATTTTCTCTATCTTATCACGAATATTGGCTTTTGTCATTTTTTATATGTGATAGGAATTAATGGCAGCATATTTAGTGGATATTTTCAGTTTGTATGCTAAATTTGCAACTACTACAATCTTCTCGTTTTATGGCCAGTTTTAGGTGGTAACCGTCTGAATTTGAGTAATTTTGTGTACATGAATATCCAGAGGTTCCTCGCCGCAGATTTTTTCAATTTTTTTTCGACGAAAATATCAGCGAAAATCTAAAAAACAAGCAAGGGGTTAGATTAGCTTTTTGAAAGTCCGAGAAATGAGTTGGCGCCAATCTTTTTTTTTTTCATGCTCCATGTAGGAGCGTTGCCAGGGTGATCAGCTTTGAATATTAACCATGGTCATGTGCAATAGCGGCATAATATGGCAGCCGATTTTATTAAGGTGGTTAATTACGTTGGTTTTCCATTGCAGTCGTGGTCTATCTCGCGGTCGCCCAATCGCTGGGGTACTAACGTACATTTTTTTAATCATTCCAGACTGTGAATCGGCTCGTAGAACATGACCAAACCAAGCAATCCTATTAGAACGGATGCAACCGATTATATCAGGACCCTCAAGAAGTTCTCTGATCTCAAAGTTATACCGGGTTCTGTACTCGCCATCGTTCAGCTATTCCATTTCTGCCACAGAATATTACAGTTTTTATTACAATAATTTTCCATTATTTGTCCAGTGCTATATAAGTATCCAACAAGGCAACAACAGATTTCAAATTGCCATGAACTATATTTTTTAAATTATCTGCACATACTACCGAAGATTTGTGATATTCTCGTTCTTGATGTTCTTAAAATTTTTCTTTGCTCTTTCGCCAGTTGCAAAAACACTCATTTACAAATTGCCCTATATATAGTATTTGACTATATGATCTAGCAGTAATGCCTAAAATACATGTGTAGAAAGTCTACATGCCAGTGCTGCATGCATATCTGCATCTAAAATAGATGTGGAGAATTTTAATATATTTGCTGTGCAGAATTTTCGTAACAATGACAGTTCGTGTTCTTACGTATTATGAAATAGTTATAAGTGAAAGTTGTCGCAATTTAAAGAAAACTGTCTTTTTAATTAAAAGATAGAAGAAAATAATTGAATCGTTGCCTGTAAAAACGTTTATGTCTAAATTAAAATTTAAGTTCAAATTACTACAGGGATGCCAACTCTTCAACTTATTTCAACCGGAGAAAAAATATAATAGAGACTATACCCCCATGTATTTTAAGAACTCACCGGAAAGTTCACCTTTATTTTGATGTTTTAAAAAAAATATATTTAATAAAAAAAATTCAGTTCCTTATTTTATTTTAATAAAACAAATAAACATAATAAGCTCATTATATAAATAAAGTTCGATGTCTGTCTGTCTGTCTGTTCCGAAACGGCTGAATTGATTTAGATGAAATTTGACATACATAAAGAAAGCAAAGTCAGGAATGTCATAGGCTACTTTTTTCATAGAATTTATAGTTTTTATAATAGAATTCTCCATTGCTTACAGGGCTATTCTGACAGTCGTATTTTGAGTCGTACGACACGAGAAAACGAAAATGGTATTCTGACAGTCGGTTCGATACGACAAATTTCGTTAAATACGACAAATTTCGTTACATACGACTGAGGTGAATAAAAATGACATTCTGAGAGTCGTAGTAATCGTCTTTAAATTTCAAAAATAAACAATTTTTGCCGTAGCCATTTTTGAATACGACTTTCTTTCCTTGGTGAATTTTTTTTCAATTTAACGGTTAAAATTTGGAAATATAAATCTGTGCTCTCAAAATGTAAGTATAAAATACAATAAAATTTTATTGTATTGTGGTAATATATATTTATTTTTACTGTTACAGGGATTCATCAAACGGAGATAAGTATGTTTTGTTATATGTATAGTTATCTTATATTTTGTTATATGTATATTATAAATAGGAGTGACAAAGTAACAAATAAAAAGCAGTTCGAATGTTTGTGCAAAATCATGGAAAACCACCCAGATGTAGCAAAAGGAGGCTTCAAATTTGGTGAGAGCCGAGGCGATAATAAAAGGTACTGGGAAAAGTTTGCCTCGGATCTCAACAAATTTGGACCTCCTATTAGAACTGGAGAAGGGTGGTTAAAAGTAATATGCTGTAGTTTATTTAAAATTAAGCTTATATGATCTAATTATTTCTTGTAATTACTTGTAGGTTTGGAATGATTGGAAATGAAAAATCAGAAAAAAAATCATAACCAATAAATCTGAAAACATTTCCACTGGTGGAGGTATTTTCAGACAACAAAATCTAACACTTTTAGAAGAAACAGTGGTTAACGTATTAAGCCTGAATACAGTAGCCAATCCACCAGGCCGCGTTTTCGGTTTAAATTCGTTCCAATCTGATCAAAATAAATCTCTTAGCAACGAAATTGAGCATTTGGATGAAAATATTTCATTTGAAATTGAAGTAAACAACAAAAATACAACTGATTTATTTTCGACACCATCTACTACACTTGCCTTCAAAACAAAATTTAAAGAAAAAAGAGCACTTAGAAAAATTAAATACTATAGAAAACTTTAAAAGAAGTCACAACGACTTGTTGACACAAATTAGTGAATCTCTAAAAAAAATTGATAAAGAAAATTCTGAACAAACAAGATATACAAGAAAAATGTATGAATTAAAAAAAAATATGAGTTATTAAAATCAAATATCAAGGAGGAGCAGAAATACAGGAAGCTTAAATATGAAATTTTAAGCATAGAGAAAGAGATAGCATCAAAAAAGCTGGAATCGATGCAATGGCAAGGTTGGTATGGTTAGTTAAAATTAAACATTTAAGTCTACATTATATTTTTTTACAGAAAATTAATTTAATGAAATTATTATTTATATTATATTGAAATTATTATTATTTATATTACAATAAAATTAGCAAATGGCATTCATTATATTGTTCCTAGTCCTTATTGCCACTTGATTCAAGTTGCTGCCACCACTTTCTTCGGGTTCTAATGTTATATTATCTTCCACATTATTATCAGCAGTCAACTCATCGAAAGGAACCTTGAATTTAATGCATATGTTGTGCAAACAACAGCAAACGTTGATGTGACCTTTTCGGGAGCATAATGAAGTTCTTGTGCTGCCAGAAGGCATCGGAATTTTCATTTCAACACACCATTTGTTCTCTCGATAACATTTCTTGTTTTAGCGTGTATTTTATTAAATTTGTTTTTCTTTATATCAGCAGTCGATCATCTGCTGGTGATGGTGTTATTAGATATGGCAATAAAGCGTATCCCGAATCAACTGAAAATTCATAAATAACTATTATAAATGGAAAGGATTCATATTATGAAGTTGTATATCTAATATGGTTATTTTAATTAAAATAAAAGATATATTGTTTATACCTAATATCCATGTATTTGTTTCTCCCTTTTCAAAGTATAGTTTCATTGAGTCATTTATTTGACTTTTGCCCCATATAAATGAATCATGACATCCGCCAGGATGTCTACCATCCACATAACGGATCCTCATTTGATGATCACAAACCTTTAATATTTAATGAATTTAATATAAAGTATAAACATAAAGCAAACGGTGTATAATATCTTCTTACCACCAAAACATTTTAGCTGAAGTTTCCTTTCATATTTAAATATAAATTTTTATTTTCAACTTTGGCTGGAGTTATTATTTTTACACATATAAAGCCGTCGACACATCCAATTACAGCTGGAAAGCCAGTTTGAGAATAAAAGTAATGTTTAGCTTCATCCTTCTCTTGTGCCGTCATTTCAGTAATCCATAGTAGACATAAATTGTTTTCAGTAACTGTCAGCACTTCCATTAATATTTTAGAAAATGTTGATTGAGCAACTCCGGCACACCAATCAATCCCAACAGCCTCCTGATAGCTGCCAGTAGCAAGAAACCTTAGTACCGAACTAAGTTTTACAATGGAACTGACAGAAATTCCTGTTGGTACCTTTAGGTGTTTCCCCAGTTCTTCTAAAATATAAACAAACCCTTCCTTGTTTATTCGAAAATAACTTATGAATCTGAAATAAATTGCAATTTTTATACTTGTGTTATTTCATTCAACCAAACTTCATTCTATATTTGAACTAATACCTAACCTCTGGTATTTCCAAGGGGTTTGCATTATCCCTAATTCTTCGTCTTGTAACTGCTAAATTGCTCTGCTGCTCTTCTATTTCTTCTTGCAAAATTAAAAAATTGTTGTTCGTAAACATTCCACAACACAACTTTTATTTTTAAATTTAAAAAAATTAATTTAACACAAAAACAGTTTTATTATAATTTACTTGAATAAAAAAACAATTAATTTAATACAAAAATAATTTTTATTATTATCAACACAAATTATAAGCATAACGAAATTTTTTGATTTTTAACAGATTTCGTCTGTCAAATTTCAATTTTTGTTTGTGGTGAATAATTTGTAATGGTGAATAATTTGTCGTTTCGTTCTAAATGTTGATTAATTATATATGTTCTAATTATATATGAGTATGTATGTTTCTATTATATAGAGACAAATTTGTATTTTGTTGTATATGTTTTAAATCCTAAGGGTCCGTTTATGTTGAAGCTTCGATAAACGAGTCAAGCATAGAGTCAAGCAGTGATAAAAGCGTTGAATAGCGCTATTCTTATACAGTGTTTATGTTGGAGCTTCGAGAATTTTAATAAAGTTTACAAAAATATATATACAAGAAACTTAAAATTAATTAATTTAATAATCAATTTTCCATAAACTTCAAAAATTTAACTCAATTAAAACTAATATTTTTATTTATATGTTTTTTTTTATAAAATAAATAAAATGAGCATCGATCAGAGCTTCGATAGTAGCGTCGAAAAAGAACAAATCGTTTATCGACGCTTGACTCGATGCTTGACTCTTTTATCGATGCTTCAACATAAACACTCCTATTTGAAAGCATGTATTCATTTTCTTCGCTTAAATCACATCGATGGTCGACGCTATTATCGAAGCTCCAACATAAACCCACCCTAACTTGCAAGATTTTCTCATTTGTTGTTTATGAAGATTTTTTATTTAGAGAAGAATTAATGTGTGTTTATGTTTTTTTTTTTTTTTTAATAAAATGTGTTGTGTAGTAGGAATTACAATATGTGTCACAATAACATATAAAAACCTTTTAAGACCAAGGTCCCACAACAACATACGGTCAAAGGTGTTGATGGACGTAATCTTTTTTTTATGTTTTTTTATATTTTTTGTTAAAGAATGGATAACTAAACAAAAAATCCTATCACTGATAAAATATGACATAGGCCAATATTTTATGATAGAATAGAGGAAATGAATGTAAATTAAAAAGTAAATAGCAAATTTTTACAAAAATTTGCTGAAACAAAACAAAAATGTAGTTGCCAATAATCCAACCGGTTGCATATTCCTTGATCCTGTGACGCACTGTCTTTCTTAAAGATTAAAGCCCACACATAGTTATATGAAGGCTCGTTTCTTCAAGGAAGCAATAGCGTCTCATCATCAAGGATTATTTCGCAGCTAAGATTGATGGTGCTACCGTTGACTGAATACAGTTCTTCCGCCACCACCCCTAAGATGTCACCTTGGCTAGTGATATCTCACTGCTATTGCCAGTGGTATGTGATATCTCACGTTAACTCGTATGTCAATAGCAGGGACTGGAGTACGCGGGGTTGTCACACCCGTAGATCAAAAATAAAAAAACAATAAAAACTGATCCCTCCATGCGGAAAAATTTATTTAGTTTATTTTGTTTATTTATTTCGAGAGAAATTAGTAATTCGTTGTATATGTTTTAAATAGTAATACATAAAGATTAAATTTATTGCGTAGGGATGGGGGGGGGGGGGCAAATCACATGGGATTAAAGAAAAAAATACTCAAAACACATAAATCGTTCAAGTACACAAACACTATTAAACACGAAAAAACCACCAAATAAACCAATATGTTTTTCTTATATTCTCCTATCTTGAGTTTTCCTTTTTAGTTGTGCTGCCGATGACCACCAAAACTGAATAGACCGATATGATATTTTAATTGTTCCATCCTTCCAAATTATAAAAATAAATCTCCATAAATTTTCTCCAAATTATTTATATATTTTCGAATACATTTTCGATTAAAGCATACGTTTTTTTAGGTCATGAATTTAATTTTAAATTTTGTTTGGTTGATGAAATAATCAACATGCTCTTTGGAAGATTTATACTTATTTGACATATGGATCCTCGTTCCATACTTCAGAATTTGTTTAACGACTCTCATTTTAACTTTGATCATTCTTCAGTATTTGTCTATAACGACTTCCATTCAATTTGGTTCAATTGTTCGACGTAATTTTATTTTGGGCTCAGTTCGTTTAATTTCTCATGTCTTTTATTTTGTAGTTATAATTCCTTGACTTAGTTAATTTCCTTGAAAGCTAGTTTACATTTACAAATTTACAAACTGAACTTGTTCCGATTCGAATTATCCAAATTTGTTTTTCTTGTATTGCTTTTTTTACAAAAGAATACAAATTTCGTTAATTCTGTGTTGGAACTTGTACCGAACAGGTGGAAAAGAATTCACTATATGATTAATTGTTGTTTAGGTATTGTTAAGGTATTGTTAAGGTATGATTAATGGAACTGGTGTGACAATAATAAACAAATTTATTTATATTAGATAAGTAAATTTATTTCTGCATTTGGGTATAATTATATAACATCAAATTAATGGCAATATTTTAAATAAATAGCATCAAAATATTTTTATTACTGTAGATAATTAACTACGAAAAATTGAATCAAAAGTGAAATAGCATTTTTATCATTTTTCTATGACGTTGCACAATCATTTGTTTGTTTTGTTTGGCGGTCGTTATGGTGAATATGGTGAACAACCTTCACATTTGGTTTTGACTTGTTTCCTCCGTCCCTTTTGTGTTTGCTCTGATGTTCATTTTTCTTTTTTGCTGGAGGTGGTTTTGGGACTTGAGCTAAAATTGTTAAATAAATATAAGTCAGTTTTATTAAGACACATTGGTCATTGAGTGTGTCATTTTCTTGAACATCTAAATTCATTCATGGCACTTGACGTTCGAGTTAAAATTAGAATAAAAACTTTGTATTAACTAAAAATATTAACTTACAATCAGATGTTTTAGAGGTACTTGCTCCAGCTGACGTTGTTAATTGTTCCTTTGTCTGTAGAATTTGCTGTTGAAGCTTTAAAAGTTCAATTTCTTTTTTCAATTTTTCTATTTCAAAGTTTTTATCTTCTTGTTGTTTCTTTATTTTAGCTTCATCTTCACGTTCAGCTTCAGTTTTTTTTATGTTGCTGACATTTGAGGTATTAGTTGACATTGGCTTAAGATTTAAGAAACAATCGCAACTACGGAAAAAGCTATTTGTATTGTCATCACTAAAGTAACGTTCTACCAATTTTGATTTTTGTTGTATTTTTTCATTTGAATCCTGTAATTAAAGCAAAACTTAAACTTAAATAAAAGTTTTTTTGTAAGCGATAAATACAATTTCTTGTTTAAGAATGACGGTTCGGGACTTTTTTACCTATTTATTCACAACATAAATAATTTTATTCAATAAAGTTGTTAGGGCCTAAAAACTTACTTCAAATTTAATATGTTGTATTTATTTTCGAATTCATCATTCAACAGATATTTTGGTTCAACAGATATTTTTTTAACAATAAACAATTTAATACTATTGGAAATAATTTGAATAGATTATATAATTCTTTCGATTTAAACTATATTACAAAAAAAGTGCGGAGGACTCAGCACTTACCACAAATGTTAATCCAAAATATATGCCAGGACCCATCTCTGGCACTTCGCCAACATATTTCACAACGCATGGTACATCATTTTTACATAATGGTAAAGATTTGTTTGAAACTGTTACTTGTTGTCCGACTTTGATACTAGCTATGAACTTTAAAAATTTATCTCTTTTAACACAGTTTAAGCGAGTAGGTATTTGTTTTACGGCCAATAAAAACGACCATGTTCGTTTTGGAAAAATAGTCAAATGTTCTTTCAAACATCCGTACATATCAGTACTCCATAGTAACTCATTTTTTTCCAATGAAAATATTTTGATTGCACCATATCTGCCGTTCTCTTGTATTAGTTGAACTAAGTTTCCACCTTCAAGCTTAATCTCCTCGTCAAATTGAATAGAATTAAACACAATCTGTGCGTTTTTGTAAATAACAGTATCGCGATTCAAAATTGCGTATGACATTCTATTAAAGTTAACTAAATTATTTTGACTACAACGATCAACGTCTAGAACTTTGAATGATTTGTTGTATAGAAAATACATAAAACTGTATTAATTGATAAAAATGTCATGGATTCGATAAGAAATAATTGTCGTTTAGATAAGGATTTTTTTATTTTTTCCAACTAATTTTGTACTAATTCTTTTTTTTATCGATTTTTGTAAACAAGAAACAGTAATTTACGTATGTATTTGTGTTTGAATAAAAATGGTTTATATTTGGCAAATATTTTGTTTGGTGTCTTGATTGAGTCTATTAGTCGAAATAAATCATAGACCCTGACCTTACCTATCCTAGACTCTAAAGTAACAGCAGAGATTGTACTAGAAATCTCTCCACTCTAGGAAGCGATCGATCGAGTACTTCCCAACAGGGCCGACATTTGTAGCAGTTGTCGCAGTTATCACCATTTATACGCTATTTCTAGAGACTTATGTCTGGATATGTGAGTTGTTTTTCTTACATTCAACATCCCTTAATTTAAACATATTATTCTGCACCATCCGAATAACTTTGGATTGAATTAATTTTGGAGAAGCTTTGCTGATACTTTTTCCGGCATCACTAGTAGAAAATTCCGTTGGAAGATGGTTACGTTTATTTTAAAGTTGGTTATGCACACAGGTTATAATAGTTTACGATTCTTTCAAATGCTTTTGCCATCTGTTGGTTTTATGACTCTCTAATCCCTGCTAGGTGTTTTTCATGTAGCAGCAATTCCCCCGGTTCTACTAAACATTTCAGATTCTTTAGTTATTCATAGGTTGAAGCATGCCTGAACATATTTATAGCCCAAACAACGCATAATAATGAGAACAGTTTATAGACGACTGTGTTGTGGTAGTTTCACCAAAGTTGACCGAACTTGTTTATTTAGAGGAAGTAAAAGTCGTAACAAGGTTTCCGTAGGTGAACCTACGGAAGGATCATTATTGATTTAATAATCCAAAAATGAAAATTACCATTGAAAATGCGCTCAGCATTGCTGAATAAGTAAATTCGTGTTATTTTCAATATAAAATTTAACAAAATTTATAGCTATATGAAAATAATAATGAATAACTCTTAACGGGGGATCCTATTCCGGTACATCGTGAAATAGGAATTGAGAAATAAATTACAGCAATTTTTTCATAACTAGTATAAGAAAATATTTCTTTATGTCATTTATTGCACTTTTTTCTCAATTTCCAATTCCCAGGGAAATGCCGGAATAGACGTACTGGTATCCAATTGTTTCTGTGTTTGGAAATTAACTAACTAAAGTTATAAGTTATAATTAAATTATAAATTGTTAGATGTATCATATTTTGATAGTGATTAATAGCAGTAAATGTGATGACTAGGAGCAAATTTTCTTTAAAGGAATTTAAGAAAAGACAAAGCTATTAAATATCGTGGTCGCACACCAAAACAAGAATAGTTACAGTGAATAGTAGTATGGCGGGCGATTATGTAAAAAAAAGTAGATTGTCTTGTGTTGGAAGGAAATCTAGCAGAGAATTGGGAATTTTTAAGCAAAATTACGATATCTTCAGCACGACTATCGAAATTAATAAGAAAACGGAACCAGTCAAAATCGCAATTTTCCTAAATACAGTTGGGGGTAATCAGTTTAAGAAGCTTCCAACACATTTAATCTATCTGAAGAGAAGAATACTATAGTTATGAAGAAGTAATTGGTCCGTTTGAAAAGTTTTAAACCACAAAAAAGCAAGCGGAAGGCGAACCATTTGATAGTTTATTGATGGACATTAAAAAACTAGTTAAAAGTTGTGGAAGACCGCATGTCACGAGATTTAATTTTTTTTGGTGTAGTGGACCAGCAATTGCTAAAAATAGTTATTGGAAGTAGAAGATCTAACTATAAAATCAGCAATTGTGAAAGCAGATGCAACAGAAATAATTAAAACCCATACCAAAGAAATGCAGAAGTTTACCGTTACAATAGACGCTGGAAATAAAGATAAGTATTCAAACAAAAGTGAAGAAAATAATAACGGTGAAAGTAGTTGTAGTAATTTAAAAAAAATCGAAGTATAAATCATAGAAGTAATTATAATAATTTAAACAATAATTTGAGTAAAATTAATTTTAATTTTAAAAGAAGGTATAATCAGCAAAGGAATCGAAATTTTACCAATACAGCAAGGTTTCAACAGATGTAATTTTTGTTTTCAAAGTCATGCTCCTGGTAGTTGTCCGCGTTCGGGAAAAAATGCAACGATTGTGGAAATTTAAATCATTTTGCTATTAGTTGTTCAAAAAATAAGGTACGTGAGTTAAAAACAATAAACTTAAGCGAAAACGATAATTTTGTAATTGATTTAATGGAACAGTAGTCTGATTCTTTAAGCGATAAGATAAAGTGTAAACGTGTAAACGTTAAATTATCTTGCTGTTTTTGAGTATTCGAATTCCGTAATTTTTTTCAAGATAAATTTACGTCAAAACTTTGCCCAACTATTTTATCTTGAGATAAATTAACACAAGCTATTATTAGTACTTTTTTGTGAATTATTGTAAATTGTTTTGTTTAGTAAAATTAATATCGATATAAATGAAAAGAATTTTTGCTTACTTATAAGGAATAAATAAAAATTAAGTGAAAATGAAGTATAAAACAGAAAGTTTTGGTGATTTTGGTTATATATCATTGCACGTGAACGGGAACAACTAAAAAAATGTTTTCTTCAAATTTTGGGGATTTGTTTTCTGAAGGAGCACTATGCTCCTTCAGAAAACAGCTTTGAATTGATTTTAGATTTTCTGGTCAATTTCTTTGCCGTTAGTGACAATCCCAAATTTGAAATTTTTTCTAGAACGACAAACGTCTTTATTTGTAGGCAATTTAACTAGAATAAAATTTTAAAAAAATTATTACATCGTTAACATTTTTCCCGGAATAACGAAACAATAAAAATATTTTTAAAAATTTTAAGGTTAGTTTCCTTGCTTATTTAAAGGTTTTAAGGCCAAGATTACTTGAACTTAGGCGCAACTGGATTTTTAGTTTATTATTTTTATCGTAAATTAAGAAAATTTAGTAAAAGGGACAGTTTTGATCTGTTTATCTTATAAGCACATAGGAAATAAAGCAAAAATTAAAAAAACAGAAAAAATTCTTGTCAAAACAGAACAAAACAAAAAAAAATCTTGGCGTCTAAAGCCGCAATTAGACTATTGGAGAACTCTGCAATATTTCTGCAATGGAAGTGTGTAAAATATTCATTGCAGAAAAGTTTGGCATTGAACTAAATGCAAAACATTGCAATGACTCATCGCAATGTTTTGTAATGAGTTCATTGCCAAACTTTTCTGCAATGAATATTTTACACACTGCCATTGCACGACTATTGCAGAAGTCTGATTAGTCTAATTGCGGCTTAAGTAGAAGTAATATCTCCGTTTTAAAGTTTAAAATCAATTTTTCGAAATGTATGACACGGTTTTTTGATTTTTTTTTTAATTTTGTTTAAAATATGCACTCTCAAATAGTTTTTACCACGTGGTGGAAGTTGTATCGATGTGAACGCTAGAGGCCGCTGAAGGTAAAAAACACAGTTTTCACTTGTTCTAAAAGTTTATGATTTTTTTCTCGGAAATAGCATTCACTACACTATGTAGGAAAATTTTGCATGTAGTAATTTTTACTTAGAATTTTACATAGATTACGAATATATTTTTCGATTCAAAAAACTCGTCAATTTAAAAAATATTAGCAGCCATTTTGAATATTAATAATTTGACATCGGATTTGAAATCAGTGACCATGGTCATCTTATAATACATTCTTTGAGGTTTAATTTCCGTTTTACAAAACAAGATATAACGTGAAAACTAGTTTGGAGATGGTTTTTAACCTTCAGCGCCCTCTTGCGCTCAAATGGACACTACTTCCATCACGCGATACGAATTATTTGAAAGTGCATATTTTGAAATAAATTGCGTATTAAATAAAATGAAATAAATACGTATATAGGACTTATAAATGTGGAGTAATTGATGCGAAGTAAAATATTTTTTACATCTATTGAGGAGGCCGAATTTTCTTGACGCGCTCTTTGCCATGGCCATGATATGATCGTTCCAGAGTAAGTCATTGGATATTGTGACTTCCAATGCTTTCACATTCGTCTATTTGGTCGTCACACATATTGTTGTTTTTTCGTAATAATCGTAATAATAATAATAAATTTACAAACGACTCGTTGAAAATTGTTGGTAAATAAATTTACCCTTCATCAATTTATTGAATTCAAAGAACAATTTGTAAGATAAAAACTAAAAGAAATGTATGTCGAATAAACGGTGATTCCTTTATATTTTGCAAAAAATTTCAAAAATAACGCTGCTACATTTAAAAACGAAAGCACCTGTAAATAATTAAGAATGCCGTTATTTCGTGCGACTATTGCAAAAACGGCCGCAATTCATATATTAAACTATGAACCAACAATTTTGGTAAACAAAAATAGCTTTTGAAGCATTGGGCAGATACATTAAATTAAACGGGGTTTGTTTTGTTCTTAATCGCGAATTTCGTCATCTTTTCACTCGAATCAAAACTTCAATTTAGTTTTTTAATTTCTCGCAACATTTTAACAAAGTAATTTGCCGTTTATTATTCACTAAATTATTTTTATTTCAACAGGCAAAATTTCTATCGCACATAGAATTTTTCTATCACTTTCACCTATAATTTTGACATTAAAATATCTTGCTGACAATAATTTTATCTTGGACACAACTTTTTTTTACAGAATACGATTTAAGCGTGCCAAGATAAATTTAAGCGTAAACTTTTGATTGTGTAAAATATATCACATTTACACATTACAATTTATCTTGTTTTTTAGAGAATCAGGCTACTGGAAAGTAGTGAAATAATAAATGAATCAGCCTGGTATCAAACAATACGAATTCAAGATCGTCTTATTAATTTTAAATTAGATAGTGGTGCTCAAGCTAACATACTTCCATTAAAATATTTTAGTAAATTAAAAAACGTTAAAATTGTGAAAACTGTGACAATAACTTCCGAAAATTATTTGTATTTGAAAAGTTTAACTCATGTTTTTGAAAATGAAAGAAAAGTTGCCTGGAATCAAAAACATTGATTGTCATTATTTTTTCAAAAATTCATTCATTCGTTTTTTCATTTTTAAAATGATGGTTAATTGTTTTGAAAAACATTTTTAATTAAAAAATTATTACTGCTGATTAATTTTAAGAACTAAAAACTGTAATATTGAGTTGTTTAAAGTATTTAAATAATCACTCCAATATGTTATGCAAAAATAAATTCCATGATTAATAATATTAACAATGTATAGTCAAAAATATTAAATATACGATATAATAAAAGTATGTAAGTTTGCATATTCAATTGAATGTCATGTTTTTAAATTGAAGAAGAATTTGGTTGTATACATATCAGTTTTCAAAATAATAAGTGTAGTAAAGAAATCAGTGTAGTAAAGAAATCATTTCTTTACATCAGTAAAGAAATCGAAAAATTGATAAATCTCTGAAATTGTTGCTAATGTAATTTGGAATATACAACATTATTAAAATATTAAAATATCAACTTCATCAAGCGTCAACTCCATCGTTCAAGATTATTTCATCTCCTCATCGCTTGCTCGCCTCAACAGCTCTCAACATTTCTTTCAACTCATCATCTGTATACCTCCAATTACCAAACAGCAATCAACTCAACTGAATCAACTCATCATCTGGATACCTCCTGCTACCAAAAAACTTCTGCTTCATTAGAAGCGTATGGAGGAACCAAATTAAATAGGATAGGAATGATAGATTTACTGTGCATAGAACAAAATGAAATTTCAATACCGTCGTTTATAATTGTACATAATGAGACCGTACCAATCCTAGGGCTTAACGGTTGTGTTAAACTAGGACTCGTTAAACGGAATTATAATTTAAATATAGACACAAAATATAAATATTGTTACGTTTTTCTACCTTTCTTCGAATGGCCTTACTCACAATTCGATAAATGTAATTCCCAAATCTCTTCCGAGTTCGATCACTGATTAGTAAGCACAAACACCAGGTTTTATTAAATATTTAACTCCTTAATTGTAGGAAACAATACAGCAAACAATATTCCTAGCTAGAATATTCTTATAACAGCTTCAGAAACTCCAACGGTTTGAAATTTACAGTAACACAACGTTCAAATTAATACACAAAATTTCAATAACACTTAAAACTTTATTCTCAAAAACTAATTTTAAATATCACTTTTATAATTTTAACTTTATCGTCACACGTTTAAAATAAAACTAATTTTGTCTTGAAAGACATCTCTCCTTATATACGATTTTGCATAACCTCGATCATTTGAGGTCACTTTTTAGAAACCTTCAGACAATAGTAGAATATTCGATTACTTTACGTTATGCTGATTTGATTCAGAAAATCATTCAATTTTATGTATTGTTGGCCTAAGTTCTAAGAAATACAACAACAACACTATTCATTACATTAATTTGTTGTTGTGTTTTGTTGATTTGATTTTTCTGGAAGTGACTTTATTCGTCTGGATTTTTCTGTAAACGTAACAATATATTTTCGTAAATAAAGATATTTTCCAAGGATTGGGATGCTTTGTTGAATTGAATTACGAACTGATACAAACCCGGTTGCTAATCCGGCTCGAAGAATTCCACTGGCTTTAAATGAACCACTTAAATTAGAATTACAAAAAATAGTGAATAGAGGAATTATTGCCATGGTTAACGAGTCTACCGATTGGAGCTCAAATTTAGTAATAGCCGAGAAAAGGAACCAGAACTTTCTAGTTTGCTTAGATCCCCAGGAACTAAATTTGACTATAAAATCTGTAACTCATCTTATTCCCTCATTTGAGGAAATATTAACAATGATTGCAGATAAAAAATATTTCAGTCTTAGATCTGAAAGACGGATATTGGCAGGTTGCGCTTACTGAAACCTTAAGTAAGCTGTGTACTTACAAGACACCCTTAGGAACTTATCGTTTCTTGAGATTGCCATTCGGTATTGAGGCCGCCTTTGAAATTTTAAAATTTTCTGGTGTTGAGGTATATCTGGATGATCTCTTGATTTTGGCTAAAACTAATGAAGAACATGACAAAATTTTAAATATGGTAGTGAAACGTGCTAAGGAGAAGAACAATACACCCTTAGGAACTTATCGTTTCTTGAGATTGCCATTCGGTATTGAGGCCGCCTTTGAAATTTTAAAATTTTCTGGTGTTGAGGTATATCTGGATGATCTCTTGATTTTGGCTAAAACTAATGAAGAACATGACAAAATTTTAAATATGGTAGTTAAACGTGCTAAGGAGAAGAACAATACACCCTTAGGAACTTATCGTTTCTTGAAATTACCATTCGGTATTGAGGCCGCCTTTGAAATTTTAAAATTTTCTGGTGTTGAGGTATATCTGGATGATCTCTTGATTTTGGCTAAAACTAATGAAGAACATGACAAAATTTTAAATATGGTAGTGAAACGTGCTAAGGAGAAGAACATTAATTTTAATAAAGAAAAATTACAATTTTGCGTTGACAAAGTCAAATATTTAGGACACATAATCTCGAGTGAAGGAGTTTCATGTGATCTGGAACGCACAAAATCAATAGAACAGTTGGAAGTTACAAAAACAAAAACTGATTCAATTTCAATTTCCACTGTCGATGTGACATGATAACATCTCTTTTTCTCTTTAATTAAAAAGAAAAATTAAATTTATTAAATATTAAATTTATTTTAACCTAATTTTGTTTTACAGTCTTAAACTGTTTTAATATTGCTGTTTACTTTTAATTTGTGTTATTGAGTTTTATTAATTAGTAATAGAAAAAAAGATTTTAAATCTAAACAATTTTAACCATTAATAGAAGTATTACTACTAATTTGGTTTCTACATTTTTAACCTACAATGGCGACTTGCGGCACGTGCTCTAGTCAATTCGATACATATAGCAAATTTATTTCATGTCATGTTTGCGCTAAAACATATCACTGTGCATGTCTAGAGCCAAAACTCAAAGAAAAATTTGCTGAAATTTATGCTGTTCCAGATTTTGGTATATTTTGGTATATATGTGTGGGCTGTCGTGATTCACATGCTGTATTAACAAATATAGTTAAAAGATTAGAAAAGTCATTTACCGATATATTAACTGCATTTGACAATATTTCCAAGCTTAATACTGGTTTTGGAATTTGTTTTGGTGAATTAAAGGACCAAGCTGCGTCTAGTATTCAGAATAATAAGTTAATAAAAATTGCAACACCTAAAATAAGAATTTCCCGTAAAAAATTAATCAAATCTGGTAATGGTGATGGCGTGGTTGTAAGCAAACAATCAATGGCTACGGCTTTGGTAATAAACGCAATTCCAAATGAGAATCCAGCTAAAGACTCTACTGTCGATATGATTGATTTAACTAAGGCTGATTCTAAGGAAGATTCTGTCCAACTCTTCCAGTCTTCATGTGATGATAATACTTTAAATATTGAAATTAAACAAAATAATGATGTAAAGTTAACCAATGATGATGTATCTTCTAATACCAACTCATTTACGCCTACCTTGGATATCATTGAACCTGCAGCTGTAATATTCTTATCAAGGTTAGCTTATGGAACGAAATCAGAAGATATTTTAAATTACATTGCTTCCAAGAGCAATTTACATTGCTTCCATGAAATGTTATATTGTGAATAAGAGATCGGAGCTAAAATTATTATCGTCATTTAAGGTTTTTATTCCAAGATGCTTTCGAGAAATACTTTTGAATAAGGAGTTCTGGCCAAATAAGAACATTTTAGTTAAAGATTTTATGGACAGTCAAAAGCGTATGCAATCCAGAAAATCAAAACAATCATCAAATTCAAAAAACCTATAGAACTTTCTTTCTTATACCAAAATGTTCGTGGTTGAAGGATGAAGTGTCAAAATTTTTTTGCATAATATGCTGTGTTGTACTTCTGATGTCGTCCTGTTAAAGGAAACTAGCCTCAATGGTTCATTTTTTAATTCTGAATTGTTTCCTACTAACTTTTCTGTTAATCGCTTCGATCGTTCTGCGCTGAATAGTTGTTTTGAACGCTTTGGTGGAGTGCTTATTGCAGTTTCTAATATGTATAAATGTGCTGAAGTTGAACTGGATTCTTTAATGACATTGAGCTTTGTTGTTCTATAATCATGCTTGATAAATTCAACATTTATGTGGTTGCTCTATACATACCACCTAGCTAGATCATCACTTTCTACAGTTATGCGTTATATGGAAGCTGTTAATTTTATTGAGAGTCTTTTGTCGCTTCATGATAAAATTTTTGTTTTTGGCGATTTTAATATGCCACATATGACCTGAATTCCAGGCGATGAGGATACAACTTTCTATGTGCCGGGTTTAAATGGAAATCCGGACGTACAATCAACACAATATATAATTGCTGATGCTATAAATTCATCTGCTTTTTTGTCTCAACTAAATGATACCAGAAATAGTCACGACCGACTCTTAGATTTAATTTTTTCTAATATAACTGAAGATGTTTCTGTGGAAAGATGTAGTTCACCTTTGGTTAAAGCAGATTTGTATCATCCTACTTTAAATCATTTTTATAACTTTGAACAAAAGGATTTTAATGAAGTTTTTAATACCCAGGTAAGAATTAGCTATTGGGCCAAGCCTGGGCCAATTCCGCGTCACAGCTTTTGGGGTTTGGGCCAGACTTAACATTTTCAAACGGCCAAGCTTGGCCCAAGCTTGGAATGATGTCCTGGGGCCAAGACTGGCAAACCTGACTTGGGCCAAGTCTGGCAAATTAGACTTGGGCCAAGTCTGGCAAATCAGACTTGGGTCAAGTCTGGCAAATTAAATATTACATTAATTAAATATTTCGTGAAATATTTCAAAAACATAAATTTCATGAAACCTACAATCACTATAACAATGCATAACCAGCTGGTGAAAACGTGTAATATAATAAACTGAAATTTGGTTCAATCTAGGCATTTACAACTGGCCCAGACTAAAACCGGAATTAACTAGCCAAGGCTTGGCTCGCCAATACTGACCCATTGTTTAACATTGGCAGTTCCTACCCGGGTAGTTTTAGGTTTGACTATAAGAAAGCCAACTATGCTGATATATGCAGATGTATTGATGAATTTGATTGGTTTTCTTTTTACGCGATGAAAGATACTGAGGTATTAATTAAGGATTTTTATACTGTCTTAAATTCGTTTATTTTTAATCATGTTCCTGTTGTGCCTGTAAATTCACGGAGTGATATTAATTGTCCATGGGACAATATTGAAATATCTAAAGCTAGAAAGGCTAAAAACAAGGCTTATAAAAATTGGCGCCAATTTAGAACGGATCAACATTTTTCTGTCTATAGGGATCTTAAAAAAGTCCTGAAATCGATTGTAAGTTATTCCTACTTCTCTTATATTAATGATATTCAATCAAAAATTAAATCAAATCCTGAATACTTTTAGAAATATGTCAATTATAAAAATAACTCCGACGGTTTTCCAACTGTACTCCACTTTAATAGTATTTCCAGTGATAATCCAGCGGAAATCGTTAACATGTTTGGGAAATTTTTCCAATCGGTTTACGTTAATGAACATGGTACAGTGGATCTTGATTTCAGGCCGTTGAATGAAATCAATTTTAGTACAAATGAACTCCTAGTTAATGATAAAGAAGTTTTTAATAGTTTTTCTGGCCTCAACGATAGTTCAAACTCTGGTCCTGGTGGTTTGCCACCAATTTAAAAAAAAACTGTGCTTCTTCTATTTGTAGTTTAGTTGCTCACATTTTTAATTCGTCTTTGAAAACTAGCTCCTTTCTTTTACTCTGGAAGAAATCGTTTATTGTTCCACTATTTAAGTCAAGTCGAAAAAACGATATAAAAAACTACAGGGTTATTTGTAAGCAGTTTTCTTTACCTAAAATTTTTGATGCTTTAGTCACAAAGACTTTATGTTTTAAGTGTAAATCTTTAATGTCGGTTTTTCAACATGGATTTGTAAAACAGCGTTCCCCTGAAACCAATCTTCTCGAATTCGCTAACTTCTTAATTAACGAGTTCACTAAAGGTAATCGAATTGATGTGATCTACACTGATTTTAGCAAAGCATTTGATCGTGTAATTCATGTTATTTTATTGCATAAGCTTCTGAAGTTGGGATTTCCTTTGGATTTTGTTAATTGGTTACATGCGTTTTTGTGTAATAGGGTTCAATTTGTAAGGTTTCGTAATTGTACATCCAGGGTGGTTATTTTGTAGCGTTATCTCACTAGGTGAGATAAATAGTGAGATAAAAAAAATTATGTTTAAATGATTTCTTTTATCTAATATAATCGATCAAAGACAAATATTTTATCTCACTTTTTATCTCACCTAGTGAGATAACGCTACAAAATAACCACCCAGATCCGATAAATGTCTTCTCCGGTGTTCCCCAAGGAAGTTATATGGGTCCACTGTTATTTATTCTGTTTTTAAGTGATTTGGAACTGTTCATTCCGTCGATTAAAATTCGTATGTTTGCAGATGACATAAAAGTTGTTTATCCTATTTCTTGCTTATCGGATTGTATAGTTTTGAACGAAAGTATTAAATTATTTATTATAATTGGTGTAAGGTTAATTATTTTCATTTAAATAATGATAAATGTAATGTTATTACATTTACTCATAAAAAAGTCCTATTATACATATGATTATTATCTCTCTGATTTTAAAATAAACCGAGGATCAAGCATAAAAGATCTGGGTGTACTTTTGGACCAAAAACTGAACTTTAATTTGCACATGGATTCTATTATTAAAAATGCAAAACGAACATGGGGTTTTGTTAGGCGGCTTTCACTGGAATGCATGGCTCCTTATGTTGTTAAATCTTTATATACATCTTTTGTAAGATTTAAGCTTGAATATGCTTCTATTATTTGGTGCTCTGTCTATAATGTTTGGGTAGATAAAATTGAAGCTGTTCAGAGTTGGTTTTTAGCTTTTGCTTTGAGAGGCCTCCCGTTTGGCAACTCTGTTATTTCCCACAAATTCCTGTGGGTTTAGGACTTTTAAACACAAAACAAAAAAAAAATAAACAATGTATATTTACATGCATGTAATTAAATGCAACCGGGAACGAATTGCTCCAGACGCATCTGGATCTTGGAAATCTCTCTACCAAAAATTAGTTTCTAACCTAACATCTCACGCAAATCGCAATTCAAATTATAGAAATATATATATATATATATATATATATATATATATATATATATATATATATATATATATATATATATATATATATATATATATATATATATATATAATATATATATATATATATATATATATATATATATATATATATATATATATATATATATATATATATATATATATATATATATATATATATATATATATATATATATATATATGTAAAATAATTGTAAAACATAAAAGAACTTAACTTAACCCCTTAAGGTTTTATTTGTTTAAAAAAATTTATGTTTGGTTGAACTATTTGTTTGAAAATTTTTGTGCCGAAAATAGTTCTTTTAAAAAAATTCTCCGATTTTCTTGAAACTTTGATGATCGTTAGTATAATAAAAAAAAACTAACACGTGTTTTTTATTTTTTTATTTTCTCACTAGTTCTAAGCTACAGGGTGGCTCGAACTTTTTTAAGAAACATGAAAGTTAAAAGTTAAATTGTGCTCGAACGGCTGAACCGATTTTAATAATTTTTTTTTTGTTTGAAAGGTACTTCAGTTAGGCTTTTTAAAAGTACTATACTGACAAAAAAAATTATATTTTATATTAGTTTTAAGTTTTCAAACCTTGCGATTTAAAAAAAAATCTTAATTTTTTGTTTTATTTTTTTATGTTAAATTTAGAAAACTGTAAATTGTAAATTAACTGTAAATTAACTGTAAATTTAGATTTACTAAAAACTAGTGCAGGGATTTTATTGAACTTTTTTTTTTTCAAAGGTATTAAATTTTAATACATAAAACATATAGTTTTATGTGTTAAAATAAATTATGTGTTTGAAATGATTACTTATTTATTTGAATTAAGTAATAACTACATATATGAGGTATTCTTTGCAACTCGGAGACCCCCTGCTCTTCAGAATGATTTAGGTTTTTCAGAAGGTTTATGGGCAAAAATTGTAGTTTATTGTCTCTTGTTTCCAATGTCGTGTGCCCCTTTTCAAAATTCAAAATTGTGGAATAAATATGGCGGATATAGGCTTACGGCCTCATTCTGAAAGTATAGTAATTTAGAATTGCCAGCACAAATTTTAAATATCAACATATGCGTTCTTGGACGAAGAATGTTGGTAGTTTATTTATTTTTATTTATTTATTTTTATTTATTTTTATTTATTTATTTATTTATTTAGTTATTTATTTTTTTATTTACTTGCTTGCCTACTTACTTGCGTATTTATTTATTTATTTATCTATTTATTTATTTAATTATTTGTTTATTTATTTATTTCTTTATTGATTTAGTTATTTATTTATTTAGTTATTAATTAATTTATTTACTTTTTTATTTATTTATTTATTTATTTAATCATTTATTTATTTTTTATTTTTTATTTATTTATTTATTTTTATATATTTTAATTTATTTTAATTTATTTATTTATTTTTATTTATCTTAATAATTTTTATTTATTTTTATTTATTTTAATAATTTTTATTTATTTTTATTTATTTTTATTCATTTATTTATTTTTATTTATTTATTTATATATTTTATTTTTTTTCGTTTATTTTATTTATTTTTAGTTTTTTTATTTATTTTTATTTATATTTATTTATTTTAATTTAATTTTATTTATTTATTTATTTATTAAGTTATTTATTTATTTTTTTATTTATTTATTTATTTATTAATTCATTTATTTACTTATTTATTTATTTATTTATTTTTATTTTTTTATTTATTTATTTATTTTTATATATTTTTATTTATTTTTATTTATTTTTCTTTATTTTTATTCATTTATTTATTTTTATTTATTTTAATAATTTTTTTTTTATTTTTATTTATTTTTTTTTCATATATTTATTTTTATTTATTTATTTATATAGTTTTATTTTTTTTATTTATTTTTATTTATTTATTTATTAATTTATTTATTTATTTTTTATTTATTTATTTATTTATTTATTTATTTATTTATTTTGAAGTTTTTTGTAGAAAATTATTTTTAAAAAAAATCGGCTAATATATACCGAAAGATTGTTATGGAAATTATAGACAAAACTTCAATAATTTCCAAAAAACAGCTCCAAAGTGCAATTTTCCAGGTTTTTTGTAAAAAGTTAATGAATATTCTAAATTATGGAAGAAAATATAAAAACGGGAGATCTGTTATTTGTTTTTTGTTAATTTTATATTTTTATATTTACGAGCCGCCATTTTGAATAAAAAATTTAACACCACTCGGAAGTTGAAACTACTTATAATTATCAACATTCTAAGTAAAACAACACATCTGTTGATATTTTAAATTTGTGTTGGTAGTCAAATTTCTATACTTTCAGAGTGAGGCCGTAAGCCTGTAGCTGCCATATTGATGCCGCCATTTTATATATATATTTATGAAAGAGAAGAAAACGATACTTTTTGAAATCAACATGTTTGAACAAATAAAATTTTAAAAAATCATCTAAAAATATGAATATTTTTTGTTAAAGTAATATTTTCATAAGGCGTCACTATGTACCTTTTAAACAAAAAAAAATTCATTAAAATCGGTTCACCCGTTCGATCACAATTTTGAAATGAAGTCAAGTGATTTTTAAGTGAAGTCTTAGAAGGTAAAATAAATTTCTACGAGTCAGACTCGTGATTGTTTCACAAAGCAAAATAAATGTCCACGAGTCAGACTCGTGATTGATGCACAAGGGGTTAAGATTGTTGATTGGTGCAAATTTCCCTTTATATTGATACGCCCTTCTGACTCTATCTCCAAAATGATCCACGTCCAAGTTGTTGACGTAATTCTAATTATTTTATTTATATTTGATTTACTCCTTTTATTTTGTTTATTTATTCCAATTCGACATGATGATTGCAAAACCATTTATTTTTCTTCATTCAATAATTTTTATTTCTTTTTGTTTTAAGACCAATGACGTATCACAAATATTATTAGCATTAACAAATCAAGGTTATTCTTATTTTTATAAAATCAAGGAAAATGTCCTTCGTCACTACATATATGAATAATATATCCTTTTCTTTGTTTAAACGATTTTCAAAATCTCACCATTATTTTCTACAAGTGATTATTATAAAAAATTTATAATGATAAAACATACAATCACTTTTATATTGAAATTATATTAATTCCATTATCTTTACTATCTTTACTTTTTTAGATGTGATCTTTTTAAAAACCAAAACCGGAATGATACAACAAAACTGTTTCGCTATCTCGAAGCCGTTTTTCAATCCAAACAACAAATAAATGTTGAAATTTGCTTAATAATGTAATAACATTATGTGCTTGAAAATTGCTGCTAATAAACCTTTTTTCACACAAAAACTAGCTTTAGAACAAAAATTGAAAATACACCAAAAGAATAAATTAATTTTAACAAATTTATTATAGACAATTTAATAGATATTACTACATAGGGATTGCAATTCCGGGATTTCGAATCCCGGAATTCCGGGATTCGAACGAATTTCTTAACCTCGAAATCCCGGTATTAGCATTTTAAAATACCGGTATTTCAATATTAAAGGGAAAATAGTGTTTTATTTCTAAACTCAAAAATCTCTATAACGAAATATAATTTGATTGTATTTATTTCTATACATATTAAAAAATCCTTAATGTGAAAAATCATTTCATATAGGATATCATACAGGATATTTTTATGTTGATTGGTGATTTGGTTCGTGGAAATTGTTATCATAAAAAATAAAGCTACCAATAAAGATCAAAGTCTTAAATCATTTTCTATTTTTTAATGTGAGTTGTGATTGCAATTTGCAATTTTATTATTTAAATGTTCTTTTTTGATTGTTTCCAATTTGCAATTTCCAAGACTGAATTATTATTATTAATTAAATATATTTTAAAATATAGAAAAAATTATTTTATTAAAATTTTTAATGTTGATATAATTGCAATATAATTGTTAAGTATAACATGTTCTATTGTTGATTTACAAAGACTGAATTATTTTATTTTGTTATATTATTATTTAAATATACTTTTTATTCGCCTACATATTAAAGTGGTACTTTATTACTGTGATTAGCGGCCGTTAAGTGTCACTTTTTAAGCATATATTTTGCTGTCATAGTTACGTCCAAAAAGTTAAAGATATTTGTATTTGTTTAAATTCTATAAAAAACTAGAAATTTTTATCAAAGCAACCTTTAAATTCAAAATTTCATATTCCAATTAAAATTATTGTTTTTGTTGTCATAGTTATACAATTGTTTTGAAAAAATAACAATTATTTTGTCAAAGGTTACTTGTTCAACATATTTTTATTTCAAATGTTATGAAAATTTATAACAATTTGCTTTATAATAAATAGTACATTATTTAATTAGGAGCTAAAGTGCTACTTTTTGTGTTGAGTCTATAGTTTGACGGCCGACCGTAGGTACATAGTACATACACTATTTTTTCGGCAAACGTTCAAATTATTTATAAAAATGAAATTATAATAAACAAAAATTTATAAATATGATTTATTACCGTCATAATTACTTCAAAAAAGTAAAAAACATTTAAATTTGTTTAAGTAAATTTTTTTATCAAAGCATGCTCCAATTCAAAATTTCATTATCCAATTAAATTATTTGTTATGTTTTGTTGTTATAGTTACATACAATAGTTCAAAATTTCATAATCCAATCAGAATCAATTTCTTATTTTTTGTTGTCATAACTCATAGTTATACAATTTGTTTGAAAAAATAACAAAATAACAAATGTTACTTTACTGCCGCCGTAATATAAAATAAAAATGGCGTTAATGTTGCAGCCGCTTTGATTATAAGTAAGAAAGTAAGACTTTAACTAGCTCCCTAGTGGCAGTAATGTTAAACTTTACAGCCGTTTGCCGAAAAAAAATTTTTTTTTAAATATTTTGCTTGCGGTGAATAAAAAATAGTATATGACGCACGGACGTAAGCTATTTTGGACTTAATGTGGGTGCAAATCGAGGCGCTCATAATGTACGAGGCGCATCATAATGTACGATTAAAGTACAGAAAAAAGTATTTTATTAAGATTTTTATTTTTTTGTAATCCCGGTATTAATACCGGGATTCCGGTTTTAGATTAATCAATCTCGAAATCCCGGTATTGATTTTTTCCTTAAAATTTGCAATCCCTATTACTACACAATTTTTTTCACAAACATTCTACTTTTAACAATGTACATCGATTGTTTAAATTATACTAATTTCAACATCACCAGTATACCACCGTATACTGATCGATTTGATTAATTCTTCTTCTTTTTTATTTGATTCTCCTTCCGATTCGAATTCCCCCACCAAGAGAAAACAAACTAAAAATACAGTGGTACCTCTGTAATGAGTCCACCGTTACAACTCTATGGATCCATTGATTTCATACAAAGATAAATTGTTATTAATATCTCTCCAGCCCCTTTTTGTTAGGCGTGAAGTTGCCAAAGCGATGTTTATATGTCGATTGTTGTATATTGATGCTCATAATTTGGTCTCTCTATTACCGACCCATATCCCAAACTATTCCCTAAGATCGAATCGTCTATTTGTCTTGTGTAATCGCACAACTAATTTTGAGCAAATGCATTCATTCAATGGTTTGCTGAGGACATTAAATCAAAATTATCATTGGATTGATTTTGGGCTCCTGTTATCGAATATTAAAAAAATATTGCTCCAGAAACTATCGTTGTAAAAAGAAAGGAAGAATATAATATACTTTCAAATTCATCAAAAAATGTTTATTGTAGCATTGTAGCATTCTTAAATTTATTGTAGCATTCTTAAATTTTATTTGTATAATTTAGCACTACATTAGTTTTGTATTTATATGTTTTTTTTTTAATTTGTTACTCTTTATAAGCAAGTTTTTATGCTTTGTAATATAAATAACATTAATAAATAAAATTGAACAACAGCGAATATTGGGAATGATAAATTATATAAGATACTTCGTTCCAAATTTAGCAGATTTATCTAAACCGCTTCGTGAGTTCTTGAAGAAGACCGTGATATTTCAATACCTTCCCTGTCTTCCCACACAGAGTGCTTAAACGAAATTAAAAAACTCATTTCAAATGCCCCAATCTTAAAAACGTTCGACTCTACGAAAGAGATACTAATTCAGGCCGATGCGTCTAAAGACAGGTAAGGATGTTGCCTTGTGCAGCAAGGCAAGCTAGTTTGTTATGGATCACGAAGTTTAACAAAAACGGAGAAAAACTATGCACAGGTAGAAAAAGAATTACTATAGTTGTAGTTTTTGTCTGTAGAAAATTTCCCCAGCTAATTTACGGTCGTGCAATAAATTTACAAACGGATTATAAACCGCTGTTAGGGATGCTAACGAAAGAAATTGTAATACTGCCCTGATACGGAGCCAGTTATTATCTTGGACCTTTTTCCCCTACACTAGATACAATGTCTCACAATAAAAATAAATCAGCGGATAGACGAATCGTCTCCACGACGAATGTCAATTTAGGAATCTCTTATCAAGATAATCTAGTCTAGCATTTAATAGAAAACGGAAATTGCAATAAAATTAATACAATAAAAAGAACTTATCTTAATTATATAATGTTAAAGGTGATCTGGTCTTCTTATCCTTACACAACTCTTTCATTCAGTCACCAACTAATAGTTAACTCTTCCAAGAAAAATAATTTCCTTCACCAACTCTCAATTGACCTTCAACTTTTCCCCAAAATAATTTTCTTCCAAACAGTTCTTAATTGGCCTTCAGCTTTTCCAAAAATACTTTTCTTCAAACAATTCTTCCACGAAACTTTACTAGATCTTTCAATTTAGGATAAACATAACACAATTTCTTTTGTTATACTTCTCTAATTAATTATTGATTTTATTACGGGTTTCCTTTTTTATGAATCACCTTCGACATAGTTTCTATGTTTCATTAAAACACCGGTTATTTACAACATCATAGGCATCAAGAATAATACAATTTTTATTAGAATCTTAATAACCATTTTACTATTTTTCTTTCTAGAATTCCAGGTTAAAATTAATAGAATTCTACTATTATGAATTCTTTATATTTCACAACCAATGGTTAATCGAATCAAAAAAAAATATTTCACAATTTAATATTATAATCAAAACTTATAATCGTTGTTTCTCTTGAAAAAGTTGAACACGGAATGAATTTACTTTTTATCAGATTTTTAACATCGAAAAAAAATGAATCTTTTTTTTTAAATTGCAAAAATGTGATTTTGCTTTTGACATCTTATGATGTCAAAACAAAATCGGGTAATACTTGAAATTCAGCAATGATTAACAACGACGTCTGTTCATTAGTATTGGAAATAAAAATTTAGTACGTTCGTTTGCTTTTTATAGTACAGCGGTGCCCAAACTGCGGCCATCTGGCCGCATGCGGCCAGTTTTATGATTTGGTGCGGCCAGTAAAAATATTATAAAAATAGCAAATACCACAATAATAATAAGTTCCGTTTAAAAAAGTACAATATTTTGGTACGTACTAAATTCAAACTTAAATATTCCTAACAAATTCCTATAGAAATAGACTAACTGACATTAATTTGAAAAACGAACTAAGAATTAGTAATACTACACAAGAATTTAATGTTCGCGACTTAACTTGAATAAAAAATCTTAACATAATTTATACTGTTTATTTATTTTTTTTTCCGTGCGGCCAGTGATTTTTGTTCTTGTAAATTTTTGGCCATCTCTTCCATGATTTCTGGGCACCCCTGTTATAGTATATTCAAAATTTAACTAGCAGTTAAGTTTTAGAAAATTTTAAAATTATTATTAATGTAAAAATAAACGGAAACTAATGAAATGCATTTTTATTGAATTGAAAACGAAGATGAATTTGGTTTTATTATTGTTTTGCGATTATTGCGATCGTTACACCATGAATTCAAGGTAGAAACCAAGATTTTTACTCTTGAAATCACAAAAACGTCGCCATCCCCTCCATGACAGAAAACCACCGAACTACTTCCACTTATTAAACTGTATCTGGGATCGAGATACCCACAGTCACTGGCGTCAAGACCGATGACCGGTTCCAACACTCATGAAGTCCTTAAGAACTTCACTGAGTATTGAGACCGACCATCCATCCGAACGTCAGCACCATGGACACCCCGATACAACCAGTAAGTATGACCTGAAGATGTGAACCCCAGAGACGACAATCAGCCAGAGGAACAACCCTACCTAACGAAAAGACATCATTCCCTGATGTCTTTCGCGTGATGGACTCCAAGATTCTTACCGCTCATATCTGTGCACTCGTAGAGTACATTTCCAATCTTAGTCTTAATCATTGCAGGTAAGAACTTTGGAGCCAATTTTGCCGAGAACTTTTTGGTAGCGTCACTCAAATGATGTTGCCGTACAAACACACGTTGTTGTGGTTGAAAAGTCCGTAGTTTAGATCGCAGGTTGTACTGATGTTGCGATTTTTTGAAGGCTGCTTTTAAATTTTGTTGAACCCGGTTCCTAAGCAGAGTCAAATGATCAGTGCGTTCCATTTCCTCACCAGCATCTTCACCAAGCTGGTGTAGTGATCTCAACAAATGGTAAGTATTTCCATCCGAGATTGGATGTTGACCAAACAATAAATAGTACGGTGAGTACTTGGTAGCAGAATGTACTGCAGCCCGCAGTGCATATGCGATTTCACCAATTTGTGAATCCCACTTGGTGTGTTGACCTTTAATGAACGCTCGAATTGCTGCTAAAACTGACCTATTGACCCGCTCTGACGCGTTACTTTGAGGACTATAAACACCGGTCCTAATGTGTTTAATGCTGAAATCTGACAAAAGACTTTGAAAGTTCCTACTAGTGAACTGTTTGCCATTGTCACTGTGCAGAAACTCTGGTACCCCATATGTAAGAAACACTTCATTCCTTAGAAAAGCATTCACCTTCGGTGAAGTTGCGTTTCTAAGTGGTTTCAGTAGTACAAACTTCGTAGCATGATCCAGAACTATCAATAACACCGTATTCCCAAGTGTAGAACGAGGGTACGGTCCCAAAAAATCTATATAGACTCTCTGCCATGGACGTGCTGTTTCGAATTGATATTGCATCGGAGGACGCAATATCTGATTCGTGGCTTTTGTTTGTTTACATGTGTCGCAGGACACAACATAGTTGTGTACCTGCGACGCCATGCCCGGCCAATAATAAAGACGTCGAAGTAATTCTAAAGTCTTTTTAACACCCCCATGAGCAGCAGTACTATCATCGTGATGTTTCTGAATCATGTTGGAAGTCATCGGTTTTGGTACCCAGAGTTTCCACACAGGAACATCGTTGGGTATTGCATCAGATCTTGGCTCAATACGTATGTATAGCTTATCATCCACGACTTTAACAGATGGAAAGTCCTTAGGAGATGATTGAACTTTAGCTATCATATCCGTATATTCTTTGTGCCGATAACCTTCATTGTCGATTTTAATGTCGTTAATGTGATGTGTTAATGCTTCCGTCAATTCTTCGTGTGTATCGTCATAAAGACGAGATAGAGCATCAGGGACTATATTTTGGGTACCTTTTTGGTGGACAATGGTAAAATCCATATGTTGGAGTTTTAGGCTCCACCTAGCCAGACGACCACTCAAGTCTTTCTGTGACATAAGCCACTTCAGACTTGAGTGATCAGTCACAATTGTAAATCGGTGACCTTCAACATAGCCCCTGAATTTCTTCACACTCAGAATTGCCGCAAGACATTCCAACTCAGAAACCGAATAATTTCTCTGAGCTCTATTTAATTTCTTCGACATGAAGGCTATCGGACACTCTTGTCCGTCCTCGTCGATCTGATACAGTACACTACCTATCCCTGTCAGACTCGCATCGCATCTAATAAAGAACTCTTTATTATAATCAGGGTTAATTAATACTGGTGCTGTAGTCAGCAATCGTTTTAAATTTTCGAAAGCAGCTTGAGCTTCTAATGTCCATTTCAATTTTCCCGAACTCTTTTTTAATAAATCTGTAATTGGTGATACCACGCTTGCATAATTTGGTATGAAACGTTGGTACCAACCAGCCATTCCTAATAAACGTCGTATCTGTTTTACTGTAGATGGAGCTGGATACTCAGCGACAGCTCTTACCTTGTCAGGGTCTGTTCGAAGACCATCTTCACCAACCAAAAATCCCAAGTATTTCACCTCTCTCAGAACAAATTTGCTTTTCTTGAGGTTTATTGTTAATCCAGCCGCTCTTAACAATGACGAGACTTTGGACAGCAATTCCATATGTTCCTGGAACGTGGAAGAGACTACCAATAGATCATCTAAATAAACAAAGACATTTTCGTGATATTGATGTGGTATCACTTTGTGCATTAGCCGACACATTGTCTGGGGAGCATTGCACAATCCAAAGGGCATAACCCGGAATTGATACAATGGACGACCAGGCACTGTGAAGGCTGTCTTGTCTCTAGATGCTTCTGCCAGAGGAATCTGCCAGAAAGCATCTTTGAGATCAATACTGGAAATGTACTTTGTGCTATTTAGACGACCTAGTAAGCCATCAATCAAGGGAAGTGGGTAAGCGTCCTTTTTAGTTAGTGAATTGACACGACGGCTATCAATACATAATCTGTTTTTACCAGATTCTTTTTGTACCAAAACCACTGGCGAGCACCATGAACTGTTAGACTCTTCGATCACGCCCATTTGAAGCATTCGGTCGAGTTCGGCATAGACCTTTAGTTGAACAGCCGGCGATGTGGGATAGTGTCTCTGTTTAACAGGTGCACTATCACCAACATCGATGACATGTTCAACCAAAGAAGTCTTTCCGAGCCCAGACACTTCAAATGACGGGAAAGAATCCTTGATCATATCCAGTTGATGTTGCTGATCAGTGGTGAGGTTATGTGTATTAAAAGTTTGTAGCTCTGTGCGAGTCAGTTCACTAACAAAAGAAAGAACAATACCGAATTTCTCCCAGAAATCTATGCCCAGGTAGAGCTCTTCTCGTAATCCAGGGACTATATGGAACCGCATTGGTTTAGTGGAGCCATTCACAGTTATTGGAATTTCGATGTAACCCAAAATTTTATTTGCAGTACCATCTGCCGTACGAATACACGAAGTGTACTTACGGTAAGTTGTACCTGATGATTCCAATAAATCCAAGGAATTCCTTCCGAGTATTGTGATTGACGCTCCACTATCCAATAGACCTGAAATATGTTTGTCCAAAATTTTTATTGTTAGTCGCGGCCGAGGATCCTTTGTTTCTGAAAGGATAGATGAAATACAAGCTTTACGAAATAATTTCCTCATCCTCCAATATCTAATGTTACGTTCAAGACGTCTAAAATATGTGTGATGTAATGATGGGAAATTAAATGTACTGGGTGATTTTATTCTGGTTTCCTGAGTGGTGATCGATCGTCCTGCGTTGCTACATCTCTCGTCGTTTTCTTCGGGCTCATTGGATGTTGAACCGAGGGTACCATCCCCGAAGCATGTACTCTCGGACGGAAGTTTACCGACGGGTGACAATATGAACAATTTGCATATATAACGTCCGGCTTATTACATTTCCAGCAGTGCAATTTTATTCTGTTTTTAGAACAATCAGGAGCTCGATGTCCATTTACCCCGCATCTAAAACAGACAATTGGTTGTCTGGACATTGATGGACCAGGTTGATTAGTATTACCAGATGATATCGCAGGTCGTTGCAGAATTCTTCTAGGTTGTGTATCCACAGCTTCAATATATCCATCTTGTTCCGGATCTATTTCTGATTCATAGTCGTCCATTTGCTGTAGTTCGCTAATCCTTAAGTTTGACATTCTGGTTGGGACTGGTGTAGACCACAAACGTTCGAACTTCTGACACAATGTCCGAAGCTCGTCCATAGTTGTGATTGTTGCTGCAAGTGTAGCGTTTTTCAGTTCTACACTCAGTCCTTCCCTAGCGATTTCTAATAATTCAGCTGCAGCAAATGGTCGAACTAATCTCCGATTTAACGAACCCACTTCAACTAAATACTCATAAACGCTCTCTTTGACTTTCTGTTTACGGTTCAAAAGAACACGTAATACCGCTTTATCATCGGTGAGCGTACCGAAGGTGCGTAGGAGTCCTTCCCTAAGCACTGAGTAGGTCACTTCCTCATATTCATGAGTTAAATTCAAATAATATCTATCGGCAGCTGCCTTGAGGTACCGTGGAACGATCGACCTCAGGTCGTCCCAGGACACACGGTCCCTCCTTGCAGCCGCCTCCACTCGATGGATAAACTCATGAACATCAGGAGAGTGACCATCCCCTGTGAAGTTCGGAACCCAATTTGAGTCATAACGACTCAAATTGTTCCTACGTACCTCTCGGTATGCTCCCGGTGACAATGCTGGAGCCGCGACACGAGATACCTGAGGAAGTGGGTTGTATGGTGGTGGTGCTGTTAATGGAGCTTGTGGATAATTTGTTTGAAATTGTTGCAACTGCTCCTGTGGTATCGGTTGATAATTCAGAGGCTGCTGTACCAATGCCGGATTGATGTATATTTGTTCAGCTTGGAACGATGAACCCAGTTGTGGTAATGCGAAGTCCTCCGCTCTTAAACCTGATTGTTGAAAACACGATGGTGGTAATTGTTCTGCCCGTCTTTGTTGTTGCTGATACCCATGATTTAAACTGTGTATCGTATTAGTTATTGGCTGTCCTGGTATTGGAGTGGATCTCTCCTCTGGCTGAAACGCAGGCGATTCGGATGGTACAGATGATCCTCCTGGTTTACTCTGCATAACTGGACGTGTCGACAACGATCTTATTATATCCCAAGCGCGTGACAATTGGGAGATAGCGTAGGTGCGGGCTTCTTGCAAATCATCGCGAGAACCCAACCTATTCATCCTCCCTGTATAGTGCAACACACGATTAGCCAGACCATCTAAGAATGGCTGATTAATCGGTGGCTGAAGTCTACGTATCTGATTCACAATTAGTTGTGCCGCCTGCACCACCATTTGAGACTCAGCTACCAAATCTCTCGCGTGAGATACAGTTAATGGAACTGAACCTTGTACCGCGTGGTTTCGAAGTTCCTCTGCCCAGTTGACCCCTCTGAAATCCACACCTCGAACCAGACATTCAATTTGCAGTTCGCTGGGTTCCAATCCATAAAATGGATGGTCAATGTCTATTTGACTTGACATTTTGATGGTAAAATTTATAGAATCCAGAATTCACAATAACAAATAACAATAATAAAACCAATCTCAACAAAAAAAAATGTAGCTAGTATGCTGTAAAAGTGTAAACAATAAAAAAGCGTAAAACGAAAAAAAAGCCAACGAACGCCCCAAAAAAACAGAAAATTTTTGTAATAAAAAACAAACTCGTAAAGGAACCAAAGGAAAGACCGTCGTAGCTAATCCTTGCTGAATCTGTACAAAAATTCCTAAGATATTGTATATGTAAAAATATAATTTATTTATTTTAATTTCAGATATGCTGAAATTTCAGAATTAATTATATACCTAAAATTAGTTATTGACGATAGCACCCCTAAAAATATTTATTTATTTTTAAAAAAAATTGAAAATAAAAAATATTCAAAAGAATGTTTATTTATCGGATGCACCGTCTTAACTTTGAAATATTGATTTATTTTTTAAAAAAATAAAAAATATTTATTTATATCTTGACGTAAAGCTTAATTAAGAAAATTTATTTATTTAGTTACCTAAAATTAACTTAAATTTTAAAAAAAATTATTTATTTAATAAAAAATATTTATTTAGTTTTTTGAAAAATTTGTTTGATTTATTTTATTTTTATTTAATAATATAAGAGATTCCCAAAGTCAAGATTCATCTGGAGACAATTTAAAAAGTAAGTATGGTTACAATATCCATATTGTTTAAATTTAAAATATCGCGTTCGCGAGCCCACTCCAACAATGCATGTGAGAACTGACTAGAAAAGCCCCTAACGACCAGATTCTACAGAACAGATTCTCCCCAACCTAATAAAACAATCACAACTGTCACGATTAGACACTAGGTCCATTTCTACTGACCCAGTTGTGCTTGTTTAACCTACAAATAAATTACAACTAAACCTAATGCGAAAGTTGAAGAACGCTCCCGAGCACCAGACTTCAAACCCTAAACTCTATGAAAATTGTTCTCGAATTATCGAAAACTAAATGAAAAAATGGAAAAGTTTTTTGAATTTGTATGAGGTGAAGCCTCTGATCCTGAAAGCAAAGTATAATTGGTTCTTCTCTTCATTACACCGAAGAAGCCTCTGAGCAAGGAATGGTACTACTGGTTTGCACCTAAGTACAAACACAGCAACACCACTCCTCGTCCCTGAGAACTACCTCGCCGAATGAAGAGAAGAAACCAATGTTCTTCGATCGCATAACCCCGGTGGTCATAGGCGATCTAAGAACGACATCATCGTTAAAGAGTGAAGCTCTATGGATGGCTTTTTAGGCCTACCGCTGGGAAAAGTGAATCAATAAACCTAAATAATATATAACTTATCCATAATCTAAATAATTTCTTATTTAAAAATGCTAAATCGAAACATGAAATACATAATATGTGTTAATAAAGTTTTACATGAGATTAATTAAATTTAATCTTCAGACTAAATAATAAATTGGTAATTAAAAAAAATTACGATTATTTTAAATTCAAAACTAAGCTTACTAATTTTTAAGTTATTAACTCTAATATATTTGTTTAGGTTAAATCTTTCGCTTTACCCATTGTATCCAAAACAAAAATAAATGTTAGCTAAAAATAATTATTTCTATATTTATACCACTTTTTAAAATTAATCGCAATGAAAAAATAATTCTAAAAAAAAAATGGTGGTAGCTAAAATGGACTCATACGAGATCTGTATACGTACATTAGCAGATCAATATGATGACAAATGTAGAGATATTGATTTGGATCCGCTCACTCTATAAAGTTGATGGGAATTAATTATTTTCAATTGTACTTCCATAAACATAGACCAATAATACTTTGAAAGTAGTGACGAAAGATTTAAACTTATACAAAACTGTTGAAAAGCTGTTTGGTCAATGTTAACCTTTATTACGTTAATAACATCCTAAAACTCATAGAAACATGACTTAACCACAATCAGAAAAACATACGATTAATTTCATATATAAATTAATTGCATCATCCAAAAATATGTACAATATATAACCAAATATATGTACAATATGTACATGGTAGCATAAAAAAATTTCAAAAAAAAACTGCTTCCCCAAAACGGTTTTCTTTTTTCCAAATTAAAAAAAACAATTAGTATTACTAAAAGCAAATGACAGCACAAAAAACAATCTCCAAAAAAATTGCTGTCCCAAAACGGTTTTTTTCAAAATTAAAAAAAATTAGTCTTAACTAATTATACAGTGAGGGACAGGGGCCTCCTGTGGACCAGACCACTCATAATTGTATACATTCTTATCAAAATTCAAAATATATAATTTCCTAATCAAAACCAAAACGAAACCAATAACTGGTTTATTTCAAGATAAACAAAAAGCTGATTGACAACCACGGCCCAAACCGGTTGCCACCACCCTATTACCAAAAAAAAAACCACAACTGGTTTATCCTAAAACTTACAAAGAGAAACGCGGAATTCTTTAAATTTTTGAAAATATAAATTTAGAGTACTTATGATAAATATACACATGAACACCTTAGAAACTAAACCTTTATTTTTTCCTCTAGCTTTTTAACAAAATTTAGCTAAATAAACCGACGCGAAAAATAAACTATATATAGATATTAATTAATCTGAATTGAAATAATCAATTAATATATAAATATATAAATATAATAATATAAAATGTTCCACAAAAAAAAGTTTTTTTCAAAAAAAAACCGGCTTGCCAACGCCCAACCTGGAAAATATTTTCCCACCAAATAATATAACTGTAATTAAGCTAACGGGTCCCTTTTTGTTCGGCGCTACGTTGTAATACTGCCCTGATACGGAGCCAGTTATTATCTTGGACCTTTTTCCCCTACACTAGATACAATGTCTCACAATAAAAATAAATCAGCGGATAGACGAATCGTCTCCACGACGAATGTCAATTTAGGAATCTCTTATCAAGATAATCTAGTCTAGCATTTAATAGAAAACGGAAATTGCAATAAAATTAATACAATAAAAAGAACTTATCTTAATTATATAATGTTAAAGGTGATCTGGTCTTCTTATCCTTACACAACTCTTTCATTCAGTCACCAACTAATAGTTAACTCTTCCAAGAAAAATAATTTCCTTCACCAACTCTCAATTGACCTTCAACTTTTCCCCAAAATAATTTTCTTCCAAACAGTTCTTAATTGGCCTTCAGCTTTTCCAAAAATACTTTTCTTCAAACAATTCTTCCACGAAACTTTACTAGATCTTTCAATTTAGGATAAACATAACACAATTTCTTTTGTTATACTTCTCTAATTAATTATTGATTTTATTACGGGTTTCCTTTTTTATGAATCACCTTCGACATAGTTTCTATGTTTCATTAAAACACCGGTTATTTACAACATCATAGGCATCAAGAATAATACAATTTTTATTAGAATCTTAATAACCATTTTACTATTTTTCTTTCTAGAATTCCAGGTTAAAATTAATAGAATTCTACTATTATGAATTCTTTATATTTCACAACCAATGGTTAATCGAATCAAAAAAAAATATTTCACAATTTAATATTATAATCAAAACTTATAATCGTTGTTTCTCTTGAAAAAGTTGAACACGGAATGAATTTACTTTTTATCAGATTTTTAACATCGAAAAAAAATGAATCTTTTTTTTTAAATTGCAAAAATGTGATTTTGCTTTTGACATCTTATGATGTCAAAACAAAATCGGGTAATACTTGAAATTCAGCAATGATTAACAACGACGTCTGTTCATTAGTATTGGAAATAAAAATTTAGTACGTTCGTTTGCTTTTTATAGTATATTCAAAATTTAACTAGCAGTTAAGTTTTAGAAAATTTTAAAATTATTATTAATGTAAAAATAAACGGAAACTAATGAAATGCATTTTTATTGAATTGAAAACGAAGATGAATTTGGTTTTATTATTGTTTTGCGATTATTGCGATCGTTACAAAATTAACAAAATATCCAACTCAATGTCGTGTTATGATAGGATTGATTTTGAAACTTAATAATAATTTATTTAAAACTTTGAACTTGATGAATTTAAGAATAATAATGACCTTTTGTTTGTATCATGTACAATGATGATGATTGAAGTTTAAGATTTTATTAAGTTTAGAACTATAAGTCACTAGAAATGAATGTATTCAATTGAAAAGAATGAAAAATTGCTTTGAAAAGCGAAAGATCCACTAGTTGGGATTTGTTTCCCATATTCGTAGATCCATTATGTTCTTCATTCAATGTCACCAATTGGTTGAAGTATGAAGAATTGTAAAACGTAAAAACGTAAAACGCAAAAATAAGACCCTAAAAATAAATTAAAATAATTGTGATGTTGAGTCAATCGTCCAAAAACAAATTTTTTTTCTCGTCGTTGGTCGAGTTGGTTAAACGGTTAAACCACAAACTCTGATCAGAAGGACGCCGTTTTTTTCCCGAACCGACAGGAATTGAGATACAATATTTGTTACGGATCTTTCGCTTTTCAAAGCAATTTTTCATTCTATTCAATTGAAATCATTCATTTCTTATTTTTTTGTGACGTTTGCTCCATGTAGGATCGCTGGCAAGCTATAACCAGCTTCGAATATTCACCACGGTCATTCGCGACATAATTACTATGGCAGCCGATTTTTTAAGGTCGTTTATTACGTTCGTCTCCCATTACTACCTCGCGGTCACCCGGGATACTATCGTACATGTTTTTAATCATTCCATACTGTGCTTCGGCTCGTAAAACATGCCCAAACTAAGCAATCCTATTGGAACGGATACAATCTATTATATCTGGACCCTCAAGAAGATCTCTGATCTCAAAGTTATATCGCGTTCGGTACTCTCCATCGTCTGTCTTAAGTGGAACAAAAATGTAGCGTAGGATCTTACGCTCAAATGCAGATAAATGTGATACGATAAATGTGTCCATGTTTCTGACCCATACATCACAACCGGTCTAATCAACGTCTATATTATAACTTACATTTTTTGTTAGTTGATACGTGCGGTGTTCCAAAGAGGCTTAATTGAATAGAAAGTTAGATTACCTGCAGCGATTCGAGCTTTTATATCTATAAGTATGCAGTGGTTTGAGTCAAGCATTGATCTCAAATATTTAAAGGATTCAACTCCCTCAATTTGTTCATCGACGTACATTAAATCTTTCTTCTCAGTCTCTCTTGAAACATTCATATGTTTGGTTTTATCGTAGTTAGTTTGCAGACCAATTTTTCTTTCAAGCGACTTGAAAGTCTCACTCATAACAGCTTCACTTCAACCGAGGATGACAACATCATCAGCGTAAGCGATCATCTGTACTGAGTTTATTGACAATATATTGTTTTTAGTCGGTAGTTTTTTTTGACGGCACACATATTCCAAGGCTATAGGAGAGATAGCATCACCTTGTCTTAAGCCGGAGTCGGTTTTAAAAAACTTTGATATTTCGTTCTCTACTCGTACACAGCATTGAAAGTTCTGTACTGTCATTTTGCATAATGATACCAGTTTACCAGAGATTCCCATTGACACCAGAGCAGAGCATAGAGTCACTCGTTCGAGAGAGTCGTGGGCCTGCTTGAAATCAATGAAGAGTTGCTGCACGGGTATGTTGAGCTCTCGACACTTTTCCAAAATCATCCTTATCGAGAAAAGTGCATCGGTGGTACCTTGGCCTTGCCGGAAGCCACACTGATATTCTCCAAACAGTTGTTCAACAAAAGGATTGATTTTTGATAGCAAAATGTATGAAAATGTCTTATATGCTGTGCAGAGGAGAGCGATTCCTCTGTAGTTTGCACATTGCAGGCATCTTATTATAACTGGATCTGCGTCCAGTTATTGCCAAGGATATTTATATATATATATATATATATATATATATATATATATATATATATATATATATATATATATATATATATATATATATATATATATATATATATATATATATATATATATATATATATATATATATATATATATATATATATTTATATATATATATATATAGATATATATATATATATATATATATATATATATATATATATATATATATATATATATATATATATATATATATATATATATATATATATATATATATATTAATTGAAGAAGTTTTAACACGAGCTTCTGGTCAAATTCTATTAGTTATTATTTATTTTTCATTACAGATGTCGATATTTCGGCATATGCCATCATCACGGACCTAACAATTTTTTACAATTAGTATTATATATTATATGTCTAGATATTAGTATAAAAAATGATATATGCTACTTAGCTTTTAACTTACATTAACAATTACAATGAAAATCCAAAAAAATAGAACTTTCTTTTATGTTCTAGTGTATTGTAAACACACGTCCTTGTTTTAAAAAATATACACAATACAATAATTATCTAACATAAAACAATTGTTTTAGCTTAAAAACCACGTCACTAATAAATTAACAAAAAACTAATACATATGATAAATTTGAACTAATTAAATTAAACTAAAAACTCATTTTGTGTTCTGTTTGATCTAAAGAATTTTAACTAATAAAAACAGGTACAATTTAACATCAAGAAAAATCATATGTTGTAAAATTATGAAGACCGTTCGTTGTACACAATAAAATTACACTGAACCAGGTGTATGTTAGTTTATGCTAAAGTTAGCATTTGTTCATATTCTTGTAAGTTGTTATTAGATTTCTGTATGAACAATTAAGATTCTTCAAATCCGTTCTAGTATTTAGTGTGTTTTCTTCATTTAACCATATGTGGCAAGCCTCCTTAAACTCTCTCGTGAACCTATGTTTGTCTTGATCTATTATTTTGGTCCGTTTAAAATCAAATTTGTGTGTTGTTTCATCTGTACTGTTATTAATCACATGTTGGTTAATAGCTGTTTTGTTCGGGTATTTTTCTCTGTTTTTATAGTCGCTTCTATGTTGTGTTAATCTATCTGTCAGAGTTTGTTGAGTTTGGCCTATGTATATTTTGTTGCATGAGCATGGGATTTTATATACAATGTTATGTGTTGATTCTATTGCATTCTTGTCTTTGAGTTTTGTGAATTGCTTTTTTAAAGTGTTGAATGGTTTATTTGCTATGGTTATGTTAGTATTTCGGTTTGATAAGTGTTTTTTAATTTTGTCCGTTAGTTTTGGTACGTATGTCAACGATGCTCTGATTGTGGTTGGTGTAGTTTGCATATTATTTGAGGTTGTGGTGGTGTTAGTGTTCATAAATCGATCGTTTTTTATTCGATATAGACTGTTTTTGATAATGGAATTGATAATAGGTAATGGGTAGTTGTTTTTAATAAAAATTTCTTTTGCAATTAGTAAGTTCTTTTTCCAATGTTTTCTGTTGCTTAAAAGGAGGATTCTTTTAGTATACGCTGTTGCTACATTTATCTTCATATTTCTTGGATGGGCTGATAAGAAGTTCAATATTCTGTTCGATGATGTGTCTTTGTTGTACCAATCTGTAACGATTTTGTTACCCTTACGAGTGAGTTTCATGTCTAGAAATGTGATTTGATTTTGTTTTTCTGTTTCTACCGTGAAGGTGATATCGGGATGAAAGTTGTTGAAGACATTGAGAGTATGCACTATATTTGCTTCTGGAATTGCTTTTTTCTGGAATATATATATATATATATATATATATATATATATATATATATATATATATATATATATATATATATATATATATATATATATATATATATATATATATATATATATATATATATATATATATATATATATATCCAAAGAAGATATTTATATAAGAAGCCGTAGTATAAAAATCCTGTATGGCCCTTGCCCGAAAAATAATCTCTGTGAATTAATTTACTTAGTAGACCATGGTGGTCATAATATTAAAGGAAAAAAAAAATTAAAGAATTTCAAATACAATAATAAAAAGAAATAAACTTATCTTATAACTAATGATGGATATCTTGATAAGTAGCCAAGTAAAAGATCCATATACTTGTGGTAGTGATGTACATATATCCTTCTGCCTTCAATTTTTTTATTTTTACTTTGGTTTACATCCTTTTTTTGGTGTTGACTAAAATAGTGCATATAAAAAAATACTTCATTGCTGACCTTCAGATAGTAAGGTTGGATGTACCGTTTTAGTTACTATCTTTCCATTCTTCATAATATGTAGGTAAGTTTGCCAAGTTCGTGCATACAGAGCTACCACCACGATACTCGATCAATTTTTATTTTGTAATAGCTGGCTGCTGATTCACATACAACCAAAAAAAACGACCTTCATTCAACACTATGGACGTTATTTAATACAAAACAGTAAGAAAATCAATCTCTCCCGTATTTTCTTACTATACTTTCAAAATTCAATTCTTTTCAAAAATAAATAAAACGCAAAAATCTTTGATTTACCAACATGTAAAATATTTAAACAAAATTTTTTTTATTAAATTGACACTGTATATAAGATAATATACAATTTTATCCACGACTACTAAAGAATAGATACTTTCCGTGCGTATATCTTTCATTGTAATTGTATTCATTCCTTTTTATATATAAAATTCTTCTTTATTTATTTCATTACACCTTATTTATTAAAAATTCCCCTAACAAATTAAAAACTTGATTTGTTGGTATAGTAATATAAACAAGTTAAAACAAGAACAATACATATATAAAATCTAAAATAAACAAACATGCTTTGTTTTGTTTTTTATTTCATTCAATATAGCGATATAAACTTTTACAGGAAAACTTGAATGAAATTATTTGAAATATTTGTAGTCGTGGATAAAATAGTATCTTGTATGCGCTTAGGATGAAGGCAATTCTTCACTCGGATGATTCCCACCACTCGCTACGCTCGTTCCGGGAAACTTCATTCTCGTGAAGAATTGCCTTCATTCTAAGCTCATACAAGAATCTACTATACTAATGTTAGTTTCTACAGAGAAGTACTTATATTTTCGTTTAATTCTTTTTCGATTAGCTATTTTTTTCTTTGTTTTTTTTTATTCTTATATTATCAGGACAACACACAACACAATTAATATTTTTTTCCTTCTTTTTTTTCAATTTCCTCATTAATTGCTTAGCACATACATTGATTTCTAAGCTCCGCGGACTTTTAATATTAATTTACCAATGAAAAGAAAAGAGATTTTTAATTCAAGATAATAATTTAACTCAACTAAATGAACACATCAAACATTATCAAGGTTCACATATAATCATCGCGATCAATACGTAACTTGTATTTTTTTAATTATTTTTCGATTCGAAATCAAATCACGAACTGATTAAAATTAAACAAAATGTGCTAGCATAAATATTATTTTGTTTTATGACTAAAGAAGGACAAAAAGGTGATTCACTAGTTGTGATATCTCACTGCTATTGCCAGTGGTATGTGATATCTCACGTTAACTCGTATGTCAATAGCAGGGACTGGAGTACGCGGGGTTGTCACACCCGTAGATCAAAAATAAATAAAAAAAAAATTTCAAAACAATAAAAACTGATCCCTCCATGCGGGAAAAAAACTTAAAAATATTTTAAAAATATTTGAAAAACTTAAAAATATTTTATATATTACGCTTAAGATATACTCAATAATACTTTATAATCAAATTAAAATTGTTCAATTGTGGTAAAATGAGAAATTTCATAGATAACTTTTAAAATTATTGAAATTGTGTTTTGTATGGAATCACATATAAAATTTTTGTGATTTTTACTTTTATCCCCCATTTGCAGCGCCATTGCGGCAAACACCAGAACAGAAAAAAGGTCTATTGGGGAAAGAGGTCTATAGGGCGATTTTTCTGTTCCGGTGTTCACCGCAATGGCGCTGCAAAAAGGGGATAAGAGAATAAATTCAAAAAAATTTATATGGGATTTCATACAAAACACAACTTGAATAATTTTAAAAATTATCTATGAAATTTCTCATTTTACTACAATTGAATAATTTTAATTTGTTTGTGAACTATTATTGACTATATATCAAACAAAATATATAAAATATTTTATTTTTTCTGTCCGTGAAACAAATACGAAAATAGGTTAAATTTTTCATACAACTTTGTATTGGAAATTTTAGCAATTTTTATGTTTCGTTTTTGAGGGACTTAAAATTAATATTTTATGTGTGACGCTTAATATATAGTCAATAATACTTAATAATCAAATTAAAATTGTTCAATTGTAGTAAAATGAGAAATTTCATAGATAACTTTTAAAATTATTCAAATTGTGTTTTGTATGGAATTCCATATAAAATTTTTGTGATTTTTTCTCTTATCCCTTTTTTGCAGCGCCATTGCGGTAAACACAGGAACAGAAAAATCGCCCTATAGGGCGATTTTTCTGTTCCGGTGTTTACCGCAATGGCGCTGCAAAAGGGGATAAGAGAATAAATCACAAAAATTTTATATGGAATTCCATACAAAACACAATTTGAATAATTTTAAAAGTTATCTATGAAATTTCTCATTTTACTACAATTAAATAATTTAAATTTGTTTATGAAGTATTATTGACTATATATTAAGCATAATATATAAAATATTTTCTTTTCTTCTGTCCGTAAAACAAATACGAAAATAGGTTAAATTTTTCATACAACTTTGTATGGGAAATTTTGGCTATTTTTATGTTGCTTTTTTGAGCGACTTAAGAATAATATTTTATTTATTACGCTTATGTCGTGTTCTTTGGCAAAAAAAATTGATCTGAGATCAAAAAAACTTGATGAGATCAAAAAAATTAGCTGTCAGATCAAATTAGCTGTCAGTTTGTGTTCTTTGGCAAAAAAAGATTGATTTATTTTCTGATCTAGATCAAGTTTTAAAAATCTAGATTTTTTGGTAGATTTTACAAATACATTGATATATAATTTTTAATTGTCAAATTTATGTAAACAAAAAAACCCGCCAATTTAACTATTATTATTATTTTGTTTAAAAATAATTTATTATTATTTAAATTACTAATTAATAATAAAGTTATTACAAATAAAATGATAAAACGTAAAATCTATCATTTTCAAATGTAAACATAACCAAACATATCAACTGATAGAACAAAAAGTCAAAACAATTTACTACTACATTTACAAAAGTAGATTGATTTATTTTAAGCTGTTCGTTGGCAAGCAAATACATCAATCTTTTTTCGATCAAGCCAAAGAACACGACATTAATATATAGTCAATAATACTTCATGAGCAAATTGAAATTCTTCAATTGTGGTAAAATGAGAAATTTTATAGATTACTTTTAAATTTATTCAAGTTGTGTTTTGTATGGAATCCCATATAAAATTTTTGTGATTTTTTCTCTTATCCCCTTTTTGCAGCGCCATTGCGGTAAACACCGTAACAGAAAAATCGCCCTATAGACTTTTTCCCGAATAAAAGTTTGACAGTTGTGCTCAGCTAAATTGTATTTGGAAAACTTTAAATAATTGTTATTTCTTTCAAATCAAGATTGTTTTCTGCTGTTTTAAAATTGTTTTTACTATAGTTGCATTATTAATTATTATAATTAAGTAAATTTTAATACATAATTACTGATTTCTTATTATTATTGATAGATTACATACAGCAATATAACGATTTGAAGTTAAGGGAAAAGGCTCTACTGTTTACTCTTGAAGTATCGCTCATTAATTTAAGAAATATGGATTTATTTGAGGATTGGAGCTACCTTTCAATGAATGAAATCACGGTTAAATTATTTAACAATAAATTACTGTCGGATATTGAGTTTCAAGTGGAAAATAAAACAATATATGCACACGGATTTGAATTAGCAAAACGCAGTAGAGTTTTTAGGGAACAATTTCATGCAACTTATGGCGAAAAAAAATTAATTCCAATTCCTAACGTAAAATATGATGAATTTTTGGAATTTTTAAACTTTGTTTATTGTGATACTTGTTGTTTGAGTGAATATAATGTTTTCGCTATACTACGGTTAGCCAGGAAATATGAAATATTCAAACTGGAGGATATGATAGCCGATTTTTTAACCAACTGTCAATGGGAACTTATGATGCCGCTGTTCAATTTTTGTGTGAGTGAAAATTATTGTAATTTACTTACTGTTAGTGAAGCGAGGTTACAATTATGTTTAAAATCACATTTGCTTTCGGACAACTTCCTTGAAATTGGCATAAAGACACTAGAGAAAATTATGAAATTTGAAAGCGTTTGTGAATGTACGGAAAAAGATATTTACGATGGATTAATAAGATGGACCAACAACTATTGTGCTCAACACAAAATCGATGTTAACAATAAAAGACAAGTGATTGAAGGTATAATCAAACTTATACGATTCCCAGTAATGTCACAAGAAGAATTCGCAAATTGCATTGCAGCAGAACCAACTTTGCTAACTAGCTCGGAAGCTCTGTCAATTTTTATGTCTATAGCAACAAAAGGCGTAAGCAATGAAATGAATTTTATAACAAACAAACGATCTTTAAGAAACATGGAAGTTAAGAAGTCAGTTAGAGAGAAAGTTAATGATGCGATTTTCTCTGTAAAGGAAAATGTTATTATTAAAGGCTTCTGGGTGAACACACTTCAAAATAAACATGCCTTTTTCATTTTATACGACGAAACTGGTAGTGTATTAAAACTTGTTGGAAGAAAACCAGACAACCTCTTTGGCTGTAGGAAAGTTATTACTTTTCATAAGCCTATTCAGTTAGTCCAAACAAAAATATACAAATTTGAGATAGTTTATCTGGATTTTAATAGTACTGAAGAGTTGAGCGTTTTGCAAAAGTTTCCTCAGTCTAATGTTGTGTTCTATAAGGAATGTGATTTTTTGCTTGGCATTATTTTTGATGAATAAAATATATGTGGACGTAATATTTAAACAAATCAAATACGTTGTTTTTAATGTTTTAAAAGTGAGTTATGAGTTGCTTCAATAAATCCTTCGATGGGTTTTAAATAACATTCGAAAATACAAATATATTAACATAGGAAAATTAAATTATCCAAATTTTATCTTTTTTCTACAATCTTCTATAATTTCTAGCTAACTAATAGGCATCTATCAAGATTTTAAATTAAGATTTTTTAAAGAATTTATGACGGCTGACTTAATAAATTCTTTTTTGAATTTTGTTAAATGGTATTTGATTTTTATGGGTCGTTCATTTAGAGTTTCCACAATTGTCTATAATATTACGTGTTGATTGTCCATTCTATCGAAAATTTCTTGTATTCTTCTACTTTTTGTATGATAATTTACTTTACTTTTATAAAATTTCATATAGAATAGCAGCGCTGTATTATCGCATGTGCAATATCTCTGGGCCCCGAGTTTCTGAGGACCTCCAGATATTAAATACATTAGAAAAACTTCTCCAATAGTAAACAATCACACGAATTAAAAGAAAAAACAAAGATGAAAATTTAAATTTCGTATAACTTCCAAACAAGTCTATTTGGCTACGAACTTTAACTTGTTTTCTTCTGTCTTTTGATTGCATCTCATCTCATTATAGTTATAATTTTTTGGACGAATTGTACATAAAGTTCATTTCCGCTTCCTCAATAACAAGGGCATACGTCTGTAGGTGGACACACCATTAGTAAATGATTACAATAATTAAAATTGAGATCGCAATCACAGATAATAGCGATTATGTTTGTGTCTGTCAATTGTATAAAAATCAAGGAATCGAAATTATTTGATAAAGGTTTTTAAAGCTCGCCATTTAATGTATCCACTGTATATACAACGATTTTGCTTATATTTCAAAGTAACGCCTAACAAATATAACGATTAACGAATTCAAAGAACAACAAATGTTAAATTTTGACAAGTGAAAAAGGTGTTATGTTGGTTTGGATGGGTGAAATTCATTCATTGGTCTTGAATTTAATTACCTTAATTGATTTTGTTATCTAAAATGGATCACACAATTGAAATTAAAACAGAAATAAAATTAGAACCATATTCAACACTGGAGGTAATATTATTTGTCTTAATATATTATTTATTGTTCAAATTAAATCGATAATATAATTATTTATAGTCACCAACCGATGGTCCTGAAGATATGGTTTTTTCAGAGAATATAAAAGAAGAAATAAATATGGAAAAACTTGAGACAAGTACAATTATTGAGAATAAAGGACATTCCTCTGAGATTGAAGGGAGCAAAATTTTAAGGGTAAGTCATAATTTTGTTCAAATGTCGTCTTAAATATGACATTTTTAAATCAACCAGATAATTTGTTTTTTTACAACTGATATCGGTTATTTCTGCTGAATTGTGTTATCCGTTTACGGAGTCCTTACGATTGCTTTACATTTGATGTTTAGTGACTAGCGATTTTATATTTTGTATTCAAGATTTTTGATACCCTCCTTGATTATAAAAAAAAAACAAAAAAAAAACATTTGCAACGATGAATAATGTGCCCCAAAATTTGATTAATATAAAAACTAAAATATGTATATTAATCGTGACGACAATTTTTCACATATAATTGGTACATATCGATAATAGTATTAAGGATTAGTGTGCCACTAGTACCAACCACTACGGCTTTCAATCCCGTTTGAATATTTTATCTAAGAATAAAATTACAAACTTGAATAATCGATCATATTCTTTAAGTCTATGATGTGCCCCATTCAGTGTTGGACACAGAGAAACTATAATTTACACAAGTAAAAATTATAAAAAATGTTGAGTATTATGTAGAATACAGTTTTACAGTTTTAAAAAATAAACGCGTGTTAGTTCATCTGCACTATTTGTTTATGTTCAGTTAAATAAAAGTTGTTTTAAAAATTAAACGGTAAATAAAATAAGAAATTTATTATTTATAATTTCTTTATTTAACATTTCTGTTGTTACAGCTATCAAAATTCAAAACTAATAAATATAAAATGCGAGCAGGACGCCCCAGGCACGAGATGTGGGAAACATTAAAATTTAAATTAATTACAGAAAAATATAAAACAACGACTAAGTGCAGAGCATTATGTGCCATATGCAAGAAAGTTTTGCAAAACACGGCCAGTCAAAGGCTTGAATCACACAGAAGAATGTGTAAGATTAAGGAAATTGACGATCTGGAAAAAATAAACGAGAGTTTTGATTCCGCTCCAATTGAAGATTATGATACAAGTGTACAATTGTTGGATGATAATGTATGTATTTTTGATTACAATTTGATAATCTTGTAAAATGTAACGAAACTACTTATTGTAGGAATCGTATGAGCTTATATCATCACCGGGACCATCATTTAAATCCAATATAACTCCAGTCGATCAACCTATACTGCCTATACATCTGTCTGCTACAAATAGTTCGTTTTCATCATCTGCCCAAACAGCTAATGCTCATTCCAACAAGATACGTAAAACAGAAGTAGTTACCGATACAATTAGAGACAAAGAGAAAAAAGAAATTGATTTGTCTTTAAGTGAATTCTTTTTTGGTTGCAATATAGTTTTTGATGTAATCGAATCTATTATGTTTAAAAAATTTATACAAATAATACGACCATCTTATGTTCCACCAACAAGAAAAGTGTTGACAAGTCAATTATTAAATACAGTGCACAGTAACGTCATCGAAAATGATAAGAAGTTGATCACAAATTTTTCTGTCCTACTTATCGATGGTTGGGAAAACTACTCAAACAATACAAAAACCGTTACTTGTGTAATACAAAATCTAAATGGAAATCGGGTCTTCTTAGAAGCTTTCGATTTTAGTAATGAAAAAGAAACCACATCCGCTTTAGTAAACGTGATAAAAAATTGTCAGAAACTAGCGAAAGAAATCTATTCAACAGTTATATTTGCCGTAGTTGTATCTAGCGGTGGCGCTAACATGGTGAAAATGGGGCATGATAATGAACCATGGCATTTTTCGTGTAGTAGTTACATAGCGAATCTTTTATCAAAAGACGTTACTAATAAAAAATTGGCTGAAAATGCTGTTACAGTTTTGAAAGAGTTTCGTCGCATAGATTTAGAGAACGAACTTTTATCCCGACAAGGAACACGTATTTCGTTACCTTCCGAAACACGTTGGTGCACTTTAAAAAAATCATTATCATGCTTAATTAAAAATATTCAGCTTATGAAAAATATAATAGCGGATAAAAGTTATAAAATAAGCGCAACAACAAAGGAACTTGTTTATGATGAAATTTTTTTAAATGACGTTAAAAAAAGCATAATCCTGCTTGATCCTATCTGGAGCTTGAATGACAAATGTCAAAACCAAAAATTTTCTTTAGCTGATGCTTGCGAAGAGTGGCTTACCTTAGATCTTCCCGTGAATTGTCAAGCTGCGCTTGAGAAACGACGAAAAATGGTTTTGAATATATATGCTAAAACGGCTAACTTTTTGCACCATCGTTACAGAGGACAAAACCTTAGTGACTTTCATAAAATAGAAGTAGAAGAATTTCTAGTAGATTCCTTAAGTAGAGAAGGAATCGAAAGTTTGGGTCAGTTTAACAATAACATTGGTATTTTTAGTAAACTAATTTCGAAAGATTTACCATCAAGTTCTGCACTATGTTTTTGGGAGATGTGCTCCAGACAACACAAAGATTTATCATTACTAGCTAGACAATTACTAAGTATCTCAGCATCATCTTTAATAGAACGAGATTTCTCAAAATGGGTTCTTGTTCATGCTAATCAACGTAATCGGTTGACATTTGCAAATTCGAAAAAACTTGTCAAGGTGTATTACTCGTTAAGAATGGATGATGGTGGGAATGAAATAAATCGACATGATGATGACGAAGATCCTGTTAGTTTTATCGACCGTTTAGTGTTTTTTAATGAAGAATAAAATTATGTATTGCTGTTCAAAGAAACATTAATTTTCCTGTTTATAATATTCTATATAATTTATTTTTAAAGTATAAGCTGATCGATGTATGATCGATCTGGAGACAATCGTTAGTGGTTAAATTTAGTGGAATAGAATTGTAAATGCTATAATAATTTCTTTTCAAATAAAATTTTCTCACAAAGTTCTTGCGAGTTTCAAAATCTTTGCGACTTTCAAAAAGAATGTCCGTTAGCCTTTGAAAAATATAATGTGTTACAAAAAATGGTAAGGCATTCGATGTAAATCACACCTCATAAACAAAGTGCCAGAGGGCATAACCAAATCAATCATTAAGTAACCAACAAACATTTGGTATAACGAATATGGTCAACCGTCACACTATTGCTTGTTAAATGTAGTAAATAAAGAGTTAGTTTATGCGCCTCGAACTTCTATTGAACTTCATTGAGAGAAAAAAATAAGCAATGTATTTGTATATAACTCAACAAATCAAAATTTTCAACGGCGATAAAAATTACCGATATTTAAATCCTTTTTGTAAGGAATGTGTTGCTCCGCCGAAAAAATTAAACTGCCTCAACTTGAAGTGCGCTAGAGTCATCAAAAACTTTGCTTCAAAACATTTGCTATCTAACATCACGAAATAGTACTCATGTTTTTAAATGACACCATTCGGCGCAGAAATCATAACAGTTTCATTCATGCCAACTTTCAAAGTCATACTATTTTGCTGACACATTACTTTCGGTCCCAGATGATCATCATAAATTTCTACAAATTTATTTCATCGGGGACGGTAATGATGAATTGAATGCACGCTGCGAAATTTTTACCGAAATAAAAAGGTGCATTGTTTTTCAATTACCCAGCCCAACAAGAGTTTGTTCATGAAAAAACGATTTATGTATTAACAATATTTTACATATAAGGCCGAGGGCACATAATAATGTACAGGAGAACTTGTAAAAAACCAAAATATATATCAATCTTATTCTATTTAAGCATAATTTCACTAATAGTCCATAGTCATAAGGCTCACTACTAGAAACACAAAGATACAATTTCAAAATTAATCAAGACATTAAAGAATTTCTAGTACATGCTTGCCAATTTCCTATCTTAAATAAAATTCAATTTGTCATTAAGTATTGGAGGCATATATTCTTGAAGCCTAAGATCCTGATCCAGTATAAGACTAAGAAGAATTCAACAATAAGGCCATGGCCCACAATATTGCACAGAAAACGAAAGAAGCAACATGCCTCACCTAATGCCGATAAACAAAGCAACATGCATAGATAAGAATTAGCCAGACGGCCTCATGCAACAGGAAGAGTGGATAAGATAAAATAAGAAATAGTTCTATAACATAAATAGCGCAGGGAAGTGTGAAGAAAATAAAATAGAAATAGAAAGAGCAAAAAGAAATTAAGGAAGAAGGGGAGTAAAAAGACAAAGGGAAGGAGTAAGGAAGGATCTTGGAGTCCCAGTAGAAACAAGAAAAATCAGATAAAAGGCAGTCAAAAGGTCAACAACAGTGCACCATCAACCACTAAAGATCACAAACCATCGCAGAAGATACGTAGGAGACTGAAACTTGACAAGATGATAGAAATGACAGAGAAGCCGCACCTTAGCGTGATCCGAGAAGTAAGTTCCAAGAAGATCATGGACAAAAAGGTATACTTGATATCTAGGTTTTAAGCTATATACAAAGATATATAAAAATAGTAGCATAATTAAAGGCTCTCCGCCGTACCATAAAGGTATCATCCGTAGAATATGCAAGGGCAAACAACAATTCACACAACGTAGCCTCCTTCGAACACCAATAATTTTACCAATCATTGAGTGACATGCGCTTTCCAATCCAACCTATCATCAAAAACAACTCCCAGGTTCTTGGCTTGAGATGAAACGAATATTACATCATTGCCCAGCTGTATAGATGAGCTTCTAGCAGCAGCTCAGAGCACGAGTTGTACAACAATGCTTGCGATTTAGCTCGGTTTAATGAAAGCCGATTTTCAAATGCCCATACCAGACGTTACGCTCTACGTTAGTAGAGCACACGGATTGATTACGTCCTGATAAATATGAATAAATAAGATTACAAGCACTGGACGAGAAAAAGAACTGAGCTTTGAGCTAAGCCACCAGAAGAGAATGATCCACAGAGTTAAAGACTTTGCTAAAGTCAAGAAGCAAAAGGATAGATACCATTTTTTGTTAATTTTTATTTTTTAGTCTTATTGGATCAGAGACATACAACAAAGTCGATGTTTTACTATATTTCCGTCTAAAGCCGGATTTCAACATAGATGAGCCGCTTCCAGCTGTGGGAAAAAAGACCCACCATAATCGAATAATTAACAATGTGGCAGACATGCGGAACTAGAGAAGAAAATATTAATTTTAACATTTAAAGGTAATATTATCAAGACCAGCAGCAATAGAGCCAATCATGCAAAAAGCAGCCTCCAGTTCCCATGTGAGACCAGTTGAAACAAAAAGGAGTAATCACACTCGGCAGATCAATATCAGACCTGGCATGAGAAGGAAATCTATCTGATCCAGTTCCGCCCCAACTAAGGGAAAGCAATTTTGAGACTTAAGCAGGAACACCTGATCTTCTTCTACAAATTATTCATTGTACCAGATCAAGCTTCGCGTTGCGTATTATTGACCTAAATCTATTGCGATATGAACAGAAGGAATTCCAGTTATATTAGGATCCATCATTAAGATAAACAGCATAACCAAAGTCCCGCAGGGCTCTACTTCTAAGAATTTCAGGAGTGAGGAAGATAGAAGTTGACTTGCGTCCACACACAGTAACAAAGGGAACAAACTTGTCAAAGAGCGACAGAACAATTTTTTTTAGGTAATCCAGTTTCTATATCAGTGTAGCAATAAACGGGACCAAAGTCAGAAGCATTGCAGTCCAATAACAACCCCTCCACATTAATACGACTATAGTCTGGCACACTGTTGCGAACGATATATTTCTCTTTGTTGATAGCAAGTGACTTGACAATAAGGGTATGGTGTGAGATTCCTGGTACCCAAAACTGATTTCTTACTTTACCAAGTGAGCTGTCACTGACCATGAAGAAATCAATGCAAGAGCCTGGTGATATTTTAGACGAACTTGTGATCCCAGAGACACGAGCAAAGTGTGTTGGAGAGCTATTAGTTAATAAGGCCATGCCAAGCCTCTCAAAAAGACTATTGCAGATGGCCAGAGAAGAAGAGACAGAAGGTTAGTATTAAAGTCACCAACCACAGTAACAACTGGGTATCTAGCACCAAATTCTGCAAGACCTTCCTCAATAGGATTAATACTACCTGAAGGCAGATGTATGATAGCAATGAACATAAAGAGACCACCTACAATAACCTGAACAAGGAGAGTTTCAGCTCCCGGAGTAAAATAAGAATGGATTTATATTGAAAGTTAAGACTGACATACAGGGCGACACCATTACCTCTTCGTCCCGGTCTATCCAATCTATGAACACGATATCCTTCAATAACAATGGCAGCATTAGATGTATGTTGCTTGAACCACGTTTCCGACACAGTGACCAGATTCAAACTTTTAGCATTGAAGTGGTCAATATTGAGTTCACGACTCCTAGTGCCAGTAATAGTGCTATGTGCACCTGTTGGCTGATCCGTGAGACTACTTGACATAAATAAAATCAGAAGAAGAAATCCTAGGACAACAAGAGTGGGAAAGGGAAAAAGGTAATAAAGATGATTAAAAACGATGGGTTTAACAGAGATTACAATCATTAAGGATTAAATAAGAGGTCGTATAGAAGAACAGTGCAGGATGCCAATTTAATTAGTCTGAACAGAAAGAAGCATATCAAATTAGCAACAAGGAAAAACAAGATAAAGATACACCATTGTTAAGCAGCTAGACCACAGCAGCATGAAAGAAAAACAACACCTGGAGACCATAACTCCGGAATAGGCAACTGGGATTGCAAGAACTGCGGGTCATCAGTTTTAAAAGGCTTACCATTCCTAGGCACAATGCAAACCGATGCCACTCACGCAAGCTGACAAATCATCATTTTCTTCTTAATCACTCGTGCATGCTTAGCAAGAGCAGCTAGCCTGGGAAGAAGATTATCATTGAGGTAAATTGCAGACTTAGAATATTAACGCCAGGCATCAAATCCGAAATAGTTAACTTATTACCGCCGAAGTATTTCGCCCTATTGCCATTACGTATATAAGTGTGGGATACAGTAGCAACAGCAGAAGACTTGCCATTATATTGAGCCATCTACAGCCAACACCCTGTGCTTTATCAAAATTGGGTTCACATTAGTGGAAAATTTAAACGACCGTGTCAGGAAGGTCAAGATTAGAATTAGGGAAATGATGATATTATCCTCCTATCCTTCTTTGCCATCTTAAAAGTTTCAAATTGTATGCCTCGAGGGATGACATAGCAGCAAGAGAGGAATCAGCAAACATTGTACTATGCTGGTCATCCATCTTACGTTTGTGGTCAATAAAATCATCTTTGAGAGAGGAAATCTCAGCTATGCATTCAGCAACAAGAGATTTGGTTAGAGACCAATCCTGCAATAAGGTTTGCATGTTGTATTTTTAGGCCTGCGATCTATTGAGCCAAAATGTCATGAGAAGCCTCACAGTAAAAACGAAGTAAATTTTAACTTGAAATTTGAACTCTCATTAATTCCCTGGCAGCTCCCACAGAGTCATTCTTTAGACTTATTACCCTGATACTCCCTGACAACACCAGCCGACAACCCAGCATATTTGAAATGAGAACACCTGGCACAAATATCGCAACAAATGCCATCTGTTACCTCTCTGACGCAAGGTGAATAAAATATCTTCATGTATAGCTCAGAAGCATTAACACATTTATCTAGAATTGGGTTAACCGCTAATTATGTACCACATTTAATTCGACAGGATTTTGAATGTAGACTACAGAGTTCATAACCACATGTAAAAATTTAATTAACTCAAATTATGTAGCTCTTTTAATTAGAGACTGAATGTTGAATGCTGGAATAATATTTTTCACCATTTCAATAAATGTTTAAAATAACTAGGTGTTTTATTGCTTAAAACAATTAACTAGACTTAAAAGCTCATATCGACATGTAAAAATCTAATTTTATTAAGCTTTTCACTCACAATGTCGAATGTTGCAATAACTTTAACATCAGCACACCGCACTGCACATCACTACTTACAATCAAATATTAAAACAACATTTAACTAAAGTACTAAAGTTCTCAATCAGCTTTATTGTAACTTTGTAATGATAATTATATTCTTGAGAAGAAAACACACTCTATCACGACATATGAGATAGCAACTCTAATTTTTTCTCCGTGTTGATGATCGTATTAGTAGAGTGCTCCTTTTAACTGTTTCGTAGATTCCTTTTCGTGAACATCTTGGCTCATGCGATGTCCCTACATCTAGCGTGCACTTATCTCCTTGGTATGTATGTTTTTCCCTTGTTATTCGAAGGCTTAATTTTATGTTGCCACTATATATCGTATTCCAACTCTGCACTCGACTCAACGACTTTCGATCGTTGTTGTGATAAATTTGACATAATCAGATCAGTACAGAGCTGATAACAATATTTTTTATGTTGTGCGTATTAAATATTTAACTCGATTTAAATTTAGAATAGGCCACCGTGTTTTACTTTGTATAACAGATTGTATCTTTTTCATTCAACATGTTTCTATCGGGTTTTTTGTTTTACGGGTCAGTTCATGTAATCAAAATAATTAAAAAAATCTACCATATTTCTTCATTTAGTAGTAGACAGCGATGTATAATATATATAATAATATATATATACGACTGCAATGTATAATATATATGAACGTAGTAAACAACAAATTTCGACTGTTATGGATAATTATACCTATGTTGCGAGTGGAATATTCGAAGCTTGCTAGTTCGCCTACGCTCGTGTTTTTATTTGAATTTAATCCAATCTCTAAAATATAATGATATCATTGTATCTTACTAATCACATTTCAATTATACTGATAATTTCCCTTGGGCTGTTATCAAATATAATTGATTATTATCAGAAATATGATTTAATAGGATTTTAATAGCTATTTATGTACCTAGGGCGTTATGTATGTTATTGCGCCCGGAAAGCGACGTAGTCTAGCCCGAGGGCCTATGGCCCGAGTGATGGATGTTGCTTGATGGGCGTAATACCCAGTAACGCCAGTGGTGCATACAAGATTTTATGCTTCACTTAATAAGCTAAAAACTAAGAAAGAATTTAATTTGTTAGTCTATATTGATATGCAAAAAAATACAAATGTATCTATCATAGTATGCCAAGAAAATAACTATTTTGAAGTTTAAAATAAATATTTGTTGTTTGTACGTTGCTATGTAAACAAATTCTCCTAAATTTTGTAGCGTATGGCAAAAACATTGTATAACAAAAAAAATAATTAGAAAAAAATAATTATTTTTAAAATAATTTGATAGTTTTGGAAAACTATATGAACATTTAATAACAAAAATGTTGCTAAACATTTTGAAACAGATGTAAAAATCTTTTACTAGCTTAAATTGAATAAGAATTATTTACATTTTGTAGACAAGACTACAGTTAAAATAATTTTATTTAGTTTTTTAGCGTCTTAATAGCGGGCGTTAAGAATTCATAATGCCCCCTCATAACGCTCCAGTTTTTATGAATGTGTTTATATATCGCGTATTCAAGACATTATAACAACTTTATATCATTGTGAAGCATAAATTAATAAATGTCTTAAAATTTTTAGTTAAAAGATGTTATGTTAGCAAAATATTTTCTAATTGAATCCCTCAACCGGTGATAAACTCTAATATTACTTCACCACAATTTTCAATCCACCACAATTTTCAACATACCCCAAATTTTAATCGTTAGTTTGGAGCAACCACACCATTAAATATAAAAAAGACAGGGGTATTTCTGTACTGTAGGGTGGGTAAATTAAAACAAGTTTGGATCAGTGTAACATATACTTCCATTTTATGTTTCAAAATGTGTTCATTCTGGATCGATGCGAACGTCGGATAAAAATTTTATACCTAAGTGGTTGAATTTAAGAATCAAGCTTAATAACTGTGAATCTAAACCGGTTCCAGAATTGAAAAAGGTATTTTTACACTCAAAACTAAATAAAACATTTTCTTAATACGTTGATTTTTCGGAGGTTTACTGACTGAAAAAACACTACTCGGGTAAAAGCTAGAAAAATTATAGTACATAATAAAGGAATAGGTGGGTCCTTGCTCCATTCAATCGTCAGATGTGGAAGAACGAGTCATTGCTATTTAGGGTGTAGTCTGCATTAAAGACCTTTGTTGACGCTATCTAGTGGATTGGAAGAACTCCTTACAATGTAGAACAATATCAATTTATACATCAAAATTATAATTTAAGTTCTTTTTTTAGAATACTCCAAGTATCAGCAGCTCATGGCAAAACAACATTGAAATCAGCTCCAGTTGCAAACCATTAAATTGTGAAAGAAAAAGAAAAACAAAAACGACTGAATCAGAAGCAATAAGATATGCCAAAAAATTAATCAAATTTAAAAAGAAAAAACTAGAATTAGAAATCGCGAAATTCAAATATTTGCATCCTAGTTTTGAATTTGATGAATCTTCTGATTCATCATCGTAATTTTCAATTAATAAAATAATGTGTTAACAATAAATAAAATACATATGGATTTTTTATTTACAACAATAAGTTAATAAAAACTTAAAATACAAAAAATTATTTCTGACGTATTCAGCACATGCAGCCAAATCCATTCTGTACAAGTGATGATTCTTCAACTTAATTCATATTGTTACGAGTACAGAAAAATCTATACGATTACAGAAAGATCTAGACGATTACGGTCACTTCCAGGAAAATAAAATCAACAAAACACAACAAAAAAAGAATGAAATGAATAATGTTGTTGGTTAGAAAAACGTAACAATATTACCATCGTTGAAATCTAAAGCTTTGAATCTTTTTTCTTTACTAACACTATTGGTTCCAAATATTATTTTTTAAAATGGTATGTAAAATCGTGCAAGCATAAATTGTTAATCCTCCTTTGTTTGGATGATAATGCAGTACTCTGTGTTATAAAAGAAATCTGAATCTCGCTTTTAGAATGTTCGTCCTCTCAATGATGTTTCTCGCTGTCTTATGTAAGTTGTTGAAGTGGTATTCAGGTGGGTTTAAACTTTTTGTCCGATCATGTGTAATTAGCCAATGCTCTAAAGCGTATCCACTATCATAACTAAGGTGTGTCACTTGATCTTCGTTCTCTTCATATTTTTCTTTTTAAAAATTGTTTTATATTTGTCACTTGGAAAATAGTAGTAATGAACAGACCGTTGGTAACGAGCATCAAAACCATGCCACATGCAAAATATAAAAGAACGAATTCGGTCGTTTTAAGTAAAAAATGAACAGAAAAATTATCGACGATATTTACAACAACAGCTACACGAGAAATGACAGCTTACAAAAAAACATATTGTTACCTTCGAATTGGCTTAACTCAATTCTACGAACGCAATTCCCAATCTCCTTCTGGGTTCAAAGAATTCAGAAACCAATGTTCCTAACTACAATATTCTTTGAACAGATTCAGAAACTCCAACGGTTGATTGTAAAAATTTCCAGTATGAACACAGCGTCCAAAATAATACACAAAATGCTTGTATTAAATAACACTTAAAACTTTATTTACAAAAACTAATTTAAAATTAATTCTATTTACACGATTTTATATGCCGGTGTAGCGTTTCATATACAAATAATTTTTATTTAACATAACTATTTCCACTTAAACTATCAACACTATCTCAGTAATTTAAATTATAACTTTACATCATCGCAGGTCTAAAATAAAAATAACTTTATTTTGCGAGAGGATTTTCTTATATACAATTCTGCACAATTTCTTGTATATTTTAGGAAAATTCATTCTTTACAAAGAAACATCCAGAACAGTAATCGAAACGTAATTATTTTCGATATATTTTATTTCATGGTTGACCCTTGTTCTGAAAAACGAATGTGATCTTGATTTTATTTTTTAAATATTGTACATCGAAAATTAAGATAGAATCGTAACATCTTCCTTCATAGAATCGTAACATCTTCCTTCATCTTCCACCAAAACCTGTTCGTCCCGAATAGGTTCTAAAACTCCTCCAATTGTTGAACCCAAATATTTTTTTGTTCTCTTTCTATTGCTGTTTAGAATTACTTCCTGTCCATTTCTATGTCCTTTGCCAACACTTTGTTTTCTGTTGGCCTACATTGATGACTACATTCTTGTTCCTTTTTGCGTTCTCCTTATGTTTTCCGTTTGAATGTTGCACCTTTCTGCACGTCTGAACCACTCTTGTTTTTCCAGTTTGCGGCTGCGAATCGTTCCAGATTGAGGCCTTTTGAGCCATTTCATTTCAGTTGCTCACTTCGTAATGCACCCAAACGTGTTTCCTTTTTATACTTCATGTTTGGGTTTAAACGTTTACGTCTGTTGACGTCTCTTTCCTTCATCTGCTTGGATCATGGTTATGAGTTGCCTCTCCGCTGCATAGTTTATCTTCGCTGCCAACATCTGTTGACTCTGCGTTAAGCTTAAGCAACAGTAGTGGCATTTCAACATTATTAAATGTTGGAATATGTTCCTCTTCATGAAGTCCATCTGCAAAGTTACTTCACCTATGATGTTTGCCACTCTTGTTGATAGCAGTTATTCCCCATTTTTATTTCAGCGATCCTTTTACCTGCTACTACATCACATTCTCCAGTTACTGTTTGGTATTTTAATACATCTGATAATTTCCGTCAAACAATCCTTTGCGACCGACTGAATGAATCAATTTTCACTTTCGATTTGTCCTTCGATACCCAAAGTTTCATCATTTTTGCGATGTAGGTAACATTTTCCCCACTTGTTGGCTTCATAGTTGCATATGCAACGGGCTTCCGTTGAATAGGAGATGAAGATCGGTCACGCTTCCTGTTTCAGCAGTCCTGTGAGATATGATCCAATTTCCTACATATCGAACACAGCAGTTTCCTACTGCTGCACCTGAATCCTACGTGCTGCATTTCTAAGAAGGCTATATTTTTGCTTCTTTATTTCTTCTGCACTTCCGTGACATGTGACCCTTTTCATCACATACCCAGTATCTTATGTCGCTTCCACCTCTGTGCCAATACTTCTTTTCTGATGTTCCCCTATATATTCCTTTCTCTGCATCCAACAGATGGCAAACCGATCCATCTCATATTGCATAGCATCTGCGACTGTTTCATGAAAAGTCGCCTTAGGTATAGTCATTACTTTTACTCTTGTTTCTAGATCTTGGATGCCGTCTTTGAAGACCCCGATCTTTATCTTCTCCATAAAACACGGTAGCGTATTCGAGTGTCCCAGACAGTTCGATCCTGTATTACTGGTGCCACCTGTAATGTTTCAGCTGCTTCTCCCTCAAGCACAACTATCAATGCGGCTAGACGATTTTCAACGTTTCAAATATTCTGATCTGCCGCCGTCTCGAACTGGAACTTGAAGATGCTGAACAATGTCATAACTTCATATGATGCAGGCTTTGATTTAATTCCAGTTGCTACTTATGGAACCAAATGTGTAGTAAGTTTAGCAGCTTCAACATCTTGAAACCGTTTCTCGAAATCATCTACTTTTGAAGTTACCTTTTTGTTTTCATCAAGTTCTTTCTGCTCTCCTGATGAACTCTGTTTGCTTCCGTATAACGTTTTATTTCGAGACGCTTTTCCCCCATTATTTGTTTGCGTGGAAACTGATTTCTTTCTTGGTTGCAGTCTTTTTATTGTTGACTATCTCCATCTGTTGATTGATGTTACAACTAAACTCTTTCTTATTCGTACCCAAACCTTGATTGATTTCTTCGTTAGTAGCAACCGTATGAGCATTTAAAACATTCATCTTTTGATTCATATTCAAATTTCTTTCTTGCATCATTACCATTAACTGTGTAAAATCACAATTTTTAGATGGTTATGATGTTGTTTTTACTGCAACCGAATTTTTCTATTCCTCAGCTGCTACTGGATCAATATTTGTTGCAATAACCCCAAACTGGTAACTCTCTATAACTATTCGACTGGCTTCCATAGCTTCTCGAAGCTTTAGCATCAATTCACTTTTATTTCCGGTTGACAATCCACGTGGTTCTAGTTCCTAATTTAGCTCAGGAACTTTTAAGAAAGCATTATTAACAAATTTTTCAGGAAGCATTAACAAATTACTAACCCTACCGCTATCACCAATATCATGTTGTTCACCCTATTTCGAATTGGCTTTACATATCGATAAACGAAATTCCCAAATTTCTTCCTGGATTCGATCACTGATTAGTAAGCAAACACACCCTGTTTTATTAAGTATTCAACACAGCTATTGTTTCACAACAACAGGAAAGCAATACAGAGAGCAATATTCCCAACTTGAATGTTCTTTCAACTACTTCAGAAACTCCAACGGTTGATTGTTGAAATTTCCAGTATGAACACAGCGTTCAAAATAATACACAAAATGCTTCTATTAAATAACACTTAAATCTTTGTTTACAAAAACTATTTTAAAAAAAATTTTATATGCACGGTATAGCGTTTCGTTTACAATTAATTTTCATTTAACATATCTATTTCGACCTAAACTATCAACACTATCGCAGTAATTTAAATTATAACTTCGCAAAATACATATCGCTATTACATCATCGCAAATAAAATAAAACTAATTTAATTTTGCAAAAGGCATTTCTTATGTACAATTCTGCATAATCTCTCGTATTATCTAGAAAAATTCATTCTTTACAAAAAGATCCAGAACAGGAGTCTAAAGCCGCAATTGGATTATTGCAGAACTCTGGAGTAATCGAACGTCCAATTACCCTACCAATATCAAACACTCCGCATTTAATTTACTTGTAGATAAATTAATAAAAATCCTCCTCTCGTCAACCAATTTCCAAAAATAACTCCAAACAATTCTGACAATCGCAAATAATAACGGATTCGTAAACAAAACTGTATACCAAATACTTTGCAATAAGCAAAAATATCTCACCTACGACCTTATCTACCCACGATCTAATCCAGACCCCAAAAATGGCATAAGATGCCCGACACAAGCAAACTAAAGTCAAAAAATAATAAACTGTAATATATCTCTCAATATTCAAACATAACCTGTGCCTTTTAAAACAAACATACAATAAATTTACAAATTTTGTTCAAAAAGACAAGTATTTCAATTGAAAAAATTTTGTTCTTAAATTAGCAGCTATTGTTGGTTTTAATTTATAAAGTGTTATTTTCATACTGGCTGAACTCCCATCCGTCCATATGCACCTACATCGATGTAAGTAAAATTATAGTCGCTGTCGACTAATGCCATCAGTACAATGCTATTACGATGTTTGTAATTGACAATTGTAATTTGTAATACATTGAGCCACAATTGGCAGGTTCCTTAATTTCGAGGTTCTTTAATCTAAGGCGGACCCAAGCTATTCGGAATTTGCTCTCGAAACCATTCCAAATTTCTTTCCATTTGTTAGCAGTCCATGTAAACTGCAAAATCAAACAAAAAGCAATATGTGACATTTCATATTTATTTAATGTTTCTCATTTCAGTCGCATTCCGATAAATCCACATGTTCGTCTTCATTACCGCCATCGTTTGTTTCGTTTTTGGATGAGACCGTAGATAATGTCATAGACGACACGAATATCACTTCGAAAAGGTTTTCAAGTTCAGCACCACACACAACAAGTACAAAGAAACAGCGGCGCGTTGAAGAAAATCCACAAAGAGAAAGAATAGTAAGCCAAATGAACGAGGTATTGATCGTTTTAAAGAACCTTCAACCGACTCATATCGATGTTTGAGGTGCATTTGGCGTCTTCGTTGCAGAAACTGGACGAAACATGGAAAAGACTGCACCATTGTTGGCTCAACGCTTAAAAATAGAGCTTCAAAAGGCTATGTTGAAGTATGAAACCCTATTTTATGAGCAGCAAGCTAGTGTTGGAGACATTATTTTGAACGGAAATAAAATTTGGAGTGATTGTGACCTAAAAAACATCAAAATTGCAAATTTTAGTTCGTGAAAATGGTGCATTTTACAGTTTAATAGTAGTTTACAAATTTTGAACTTTTTTTGTCTTCCTGAATTAGAAGAACCTCACTTTACTTATGGAGTTTGACCTGCTGAAGACGAATATTATATTAATTTTTTTATGTTAGCTCTTGTCCTTGTATGTATATATGCGGCATTCTTTGCAACTTAAAAATACCCTGCTCTCCAAAATTGGTTAAGGATTTTCAGAACCTTTATGAGCAGAAATTGTAGCTTTTTGTCTCTAGTTTCCAATGTAGTATCCGTTTAACGGAAATAACGGAATCAATATGGTGGCTGGAAGCCACGAAGAGCAATGGTGTTGATGTAAGAAACATTGTAGTTACTAGATTCGTCACTGACACACTTTCAAAAGCCGAAAGAATTAATTTTAATAAAAAAATTTTGTTTTCAATTTTTCGGTCTGCCTATTAGACCCACCATTTTAAATTTCGAAAATCTAACATAGAATTCGTAAGCAAGTATCTAAGCTATCATGAATATCATACCAAGACTAATGTTACTTTTTGCATGTTTCTTACATAAAGATTATTGCTCTTTGAGCCTCCCATCCACCATATTGATTCCGCCATTTTGTAATGAAGAGCTTTTCTCATTGAAACAATGAGAATGGCATAGCAGGATGCGTACCTTGAGTTTTTTAACGCCGTAACGACTAAGGCTCAGTCATCGTGGATTTGAGATATTAAAAACCTGCTGCTTCAGCACAAATGCAGAAATGTACGCAATTTTCGTGAATTTACAGAAATGGAAAAAAATACAAGTGAGAAAATGAGACTCTGGCGACCCCTTTTTGCGAAAGAACCGCGGTCAGCACGTTCAACCCCCACACTCACTCACATACGCTCACATACACACTCATTCACGCTCATTCACACCCCTAAACTACAAGAATAAAAAAAGAGAAAAAAAAAAAAAAACAATTGAATTTCAATCACCCCATGATTATATCCTCCTGGTCTCCAAGTCGTATTATCTCAGCCCTCCATCAGCCTTCACTAATCCCACAGGCAAAATATGATTGGTGAAAATAACTGCATAAAGATTACTGGATCAATTTGTGAGAGTTGCGCTGCAATAACTCAGCGATTGATGGCAAGGTGATAATACGATGTAAATATTGTACATAAATACGTTAAATAAGTTGAAAATACGCTGTACAAATTGGATGTAAATACGTGGTATAAGTTGGCAACTATGATACCAGTTGTATAACAAAAGAATACGTTGAATAAGTTGATAATACGATGTCAATATTGCATATAAATACGTTGAATAACTTGAAAATACGAGTCAACAATTGTATATAAATACGTTGTATAAGTCGACAAGTATGAGATGAAAATTGTATAAAAAATACGTTGAATAGGTTGACAATGATGAGGTAACTATTGTATAAAAATACGTTGTATACGTAGACAATTATGTGATAAAAGTCGTTGAATAAGTTGATAATGACGATGTAAATATGGTGTATAAACACGTGATGCAAGTTGACAATTATGAGATAAAAGTTGTATAAAAAAAATTTGTTGCATAAGTTGATAATTTATGCTGCACATATTGTATATAGATACGCTGAATACGTCGAAGATACGATGCAGAAATTGTATGTAAATACGTTGTATAGGTTGACAATTATGATATACAAAATGGGATATCAATACGTGGAATACGTTAAAAATACGAGGTACCAATTGTATATAACTATGTTGTATAAGTTGACAAAAATTGTACAAAAAAATACGTTGTATAAGTGGATAATTATGAGGTAAATACGATGTAAAAACTGTACACAAATACGCTGTATAAGTTGAAAATACGATGTCAAAATTTGTATGTAAATACGTTATATAAGTTGACCATGATGATATAAAAATTGTATAAAAAAAATACGTTGAATACGTTGATAATTATGATGTAAATATTGTATATAAATAAGTTGTATAAGTTGACAATTATGATATCAAAATTGTATATAAAAAGAAATACGTTGATTGATAATTATGATGTAAATACATACGTTGTAGAAGTTTGTAATTATGATGGAAAAACGATATAACAAGTGTATATAAATACGTTGTAGAAATTGGCAATGATGATATAAAAATTATATAAAAATACGTTGAATACGTTGATAATTATGAGGTAAATATTGTATATAAATACGTTGTATAAGTTGACAATGATGATATAAAATTTGTATAAAAATACATGGTAAATGTTGATATAGCTGCAATACCTCAGGCAACCACTGATAACACTGCATAAAGATTGTACAGATATTGTATGAAAGTGACGTCACAATTACGTAGGACGATAGCTGATAAAAATTTTGAATTGAGTTCGTACTAAATCCAATTTTGAAGGGCAACTCTAATTGCAATCACCCAAAGTAGCAATCAAAATCACAAAAGTAGAATAAATTTTATTTGCAATACAACACAAAATAGTTTAAAATTCTTTTTATTTTTAATTTAACATTTTTTTTTTTTTTAAATTTTAAGTGTGTATTTAAAAACCGATTATTAGTCGAAATACATTTTAATTATAACAGGATTTGATTTTTGTTTCGAACACCACCATTGAAACTATTAATATTTCTAAAATAAAGAATTTTGTCTTTCTTTCTGTTATCGAACGAACGGAAGCATTTTCTGTTTTTTTATGTTTCAACAACTAAAATTCTTTTTACATTTATTAGTTAACAGTATATTTTTGAAAAATTTGCTATCCCAGAATTAGACATCAATACAATTATCAGGTTATTATTTCTATCAGTTAACAGGTTTTCTTTTTTTTTTTACAAAACAAACGATTAATATCACAGAATTTACTACACATGCGATTATTTAATTATCACAATTGAATTTTAAATGTTATTATTATTTTCTTAACTAAGTATCACAGAGTTTGATATAAAAATTATTATTATCGTATTATTTTATCAACTAAATGTCACAGACTTTGACATGAATACTATTAGGATGTTATTATTTTATTAGATAATTATCACAGAATTTGATATGAATACTATTAGGATGTTAATATTTTATTAGGTAATTATCACAGAATTTGATATGAATACTATTAGGATGTTAATATTTTATTAGGTAATTATCACAGAATACGGAAACATTTTAATTACATTTTTTATAGATGAATTTTATCATCAGCCTGTGTATCTCTTCAAAAAAAATTATCTCCAAAAAAACAACTAACCGCAATTCGGCAAACAGTTCAGATTGTTTGACGCTTTTGTTTCATATCATTAATAGAATAAATAAGCATTACCTTTTTGTTTCTAAATGCACTTTCTATTGCTTTTGTAATTTTAATCCGGGTTTTTGTTATTCACGTCAGGAACCATATATCTTCGTTTTTTTGTTATTAAAATAAATTAACCTGCACAAAAACACTTAACACGTAGACGTCAAAACACAACGCAAGTTCCAATCAGAATAAGAAAATGTAATAGACTAAGAGAAATTGAGAGATATATTCCTCTCTTTTATAGTTATTTAATTCCGAAAATTCGCTATCCAATTTGATTTAAGGGGAAATGCTAGTACATTTTACGTTTTAAAATGGTTATGAATTGTTACTTGGTAGTACTTAGAATTTACAAATTAATTTCATGAAATAACTTATTCACCACCTATGTGGAGGAAATGTTATATAACAAAATGGATTGAACGTAAGTTTAACCGATTTTAGGATGATTAAATACTACCAAAACATCAAAGTACAAACGTATTACAGTCAAATCTAGATTTACAACGGAAAGTGAAATTGGTAATATTAACTGTATAATAAATATAATATATTTTTTTGGTAGAAGACAATGACCGATCTGTTTATAGAATAATAGTTTTTTCTTGATATGGAAACGATTGGACAAATACGCACAGCTGTTTGAGGTTTGAACATAGTTAGAGCAACGGCGGTTAAAGAACCGGATAATCCGAATTCAGGTAGTATGGAGAGATAATGCTGATGGAAACGTAGTATGACCCAATATTAGGGGATTGTAAAATTAAATATTAATGTCAATGGTGTTGTTATGAAACAAAATTATGTGTAACGGAAACTATACGAAAATAAGAAAATAAGACTACAGATTATGGATGAAAGAGAATTTGTTATGAACAATGCGTGATAAGCAAAACTGTGATTTGAGAGGAAATAAAAAACTAATGAATCAGGGACTATACTACACTACGTTCCCTTATCTCATTCCAGGCTATCCATTACAATTTTGAATTTCGGAACAGGCCACATGGCATTGGAAACTAGAGACAACAAGCTACAAGTTCTGCCCATAAACGTTCCGAAAATCCTTTACCAATTTCGGACAGCAGGAAGGGGGTCTCCGAGTTGCAAAACATACACTATATATCAGTCAATCGTACAAACATCGCTTCCGACATTTTTATTCTAATAGAAATATATAAAATTTATTACATATTTTGTTATTTTACTAGAAACTTTAGTTTTAATACCTAGTTAGTTGAGTTAGTTGTTTTATTCTAAGCTTTAATCTAGTACTTCGAATTATGTAGAACCCATAGTTATTTGAAAATGTTTTGTTTTACACTCGTTTCTGCTTGACACAGGATAGCACTCATTTTTGTAGTGAGTACATAGTTTTGAGTTTTGACTATTAAACTGTAAACTACACCATTTTCACGAACTAACATTTATATTTTTGAATTTTGTTTTGCTAATATCACGTTTTTTTATATAATAGCTTTTATAATATATTTGAAATTCGATACATTCATATTTTTTATATTTTAAATTTGAGAAACAAAAAATACATAGACTTGAATAAAAATTGAATTAAATATTTAATCTGCAAGTAATCGCCTTTCAATTCTTCATAGATTCTTCTTCTTCTGATTCTTCTTTCAATTCTGCTTTGGATTGGAACATTTGCAAAAGGTACACGAGAAAATTGTATGAATCACCGGTGGTAAAAAAACTGAGAGTCCTTTGGCAGTCCTTTCGTTCCAGTTTCCTTTCGTAGAAGGGTGTCTTTTTCGATGAGTTGTCGAACCAAGCAAAGTAATTAATCAAAGTCTTCTGCACTCGGAATACGTATATGTTTAGAGTTCGCGACTAAGTCGAACAGTAATCGAAACATTGATTTTTGTATATACTCGTATTTATTAAAAAGAATCTCTAAAATTTACTTACCGATTGGTAATTTGTAAATATTACTTTCTATGTTTGTTTGCGAATGAGTAAACATCGAAAACCGCCTGATCGTTTATAAATTAAATACTTTAAACGAATTTTGTTCATGTTTGTTTCAATTGAACATTTTCAGGCAGACAAAAAATACTTGACGGAACGACAAACTGAAATACTGATTGAAATGGTCGGGGCAGATTACGATCGCCTAACGGGACGTCATACTACAACCCAGGCAGTAATAGATAAAGATTTGGGTTGGGATAGAATTGCAAAGGAGTGCAATAAGTACGGACCACCAATAAAAACTATGCTTCAGTGGAGAAAAGTAAGTTCTTTAACAATTAAATTTATATTATTTGTTATTTGGGATTAACGTTTCAGTCATGGACCGATATTAAATGTAGAACGAAAGATATTATTAGAAAACAACAAAAGGAGGCAAATTCAACTGTAGCAAATCCAAGCAAAATTAAGCTCACACCATTGCAGCAAAAAATTAATGAAATGCGCAATCCTAAGGCAATGGTAAGTGGATTTGGAGTTACTATTTCTTTTTAATAAAAAGTGTTGATTAATAGGAATTACAATGTGTGTCACACAACACAATATAGTCTACACTATGGTAAACAATAACATGCATAACATGCAACAATAACGTCATTCATATAGCACGATTTTGAACATATCCTAAAATATAAACGATTTTAGGAATTATAAATGTCGGGTACTTTTAGCATATATTGCCTCTTTGGCCGAGGTAATCGGCATTTTTTTAAGTTTTCGTTTACATTTATGGCATTAATTTAGACTCATAAGAAAAACCGTCTATTAAGACCGAAATGTATTGTTCATATAAAAAATTAAACATCTTGAGCTTGTTGATCAAGTTGGCATATCAGACAACTACTTTTGAGATTTCTAAATCGGTAATGTAGGTTTCACCACAGTGTTTGCAGTCTCAACAATGGACTATTTTGTTTGACTCTCATTATCGAGAAGAAACTAGTTTTTTAATACCGAATTGGATGGTTTCAGTAATGTTTTGTGTAGAAATATTTACATCGTCAGTAAACAGTGATGATCAAAAGGGGAATCAGTAAAAAAAACTTGTAACTTGCATAGACGGAGACCTAGATTTAGAAGAAAACAGTTATCACTCGCATTACGAGGAGGAAAATTTGGCGTTTTAACAATACGAGACAGGCTCTGTGATGCGGCAAATATTTCTGATAGCCTTGAATTTTGATCGTTGTCGGTTCTCTTAAAAATTCTAACTTGCTGTGGACGTTAAGTCACCGGTCACGATATCCTCACAATTAGGTTTGACTTTAGTTTTCTCCACAATATTAGTGATTATATTGAGGTTTGCACGTACTGGTGTGAATTTCACATTGGAGTTTTAAGCGAATCGTGCCATATCATCGAAAAACCATAATATCGAAAATCGTTGCATCCAAAAATATCCATAAATCGAAAAATAAAAAATCCCTATCCCCAAACGGAAGTTTTGATATCTCAGAGCCTTGAGATTTCAGCCCCTTCAAAATTTTATTAAGAAAAACGAAATAAAATTTTAAAATTGGGGCGGCTCAGCGGTGTATCAAAAATTGCCTTTTTACTACTAAAATTTTAGACCCCTATGTGCGAGATTCTTCTGGAGAGTCCACACAGCCAGACCAATATTTTTTTTATTATTATATAATATATAAATATATATAGATCACAGATGTAGAAAATCAATCAGTGAGCTGAAATTAAAGTGACGACCTACAAATTTTCGATACATTGGGCTTATTCTGCATTCTAAAATGTTGTATACGCTGTATAAAAGTTTCACTATTTAGATTTAAATATATTAACTTCTACATTTTTCTGCAATATTTCTGAGATGTTGATGGCCTTTTTCTAAACTTTTGAGGATTTAAACTATCCAGCAATTCGTTCTCTTTATATGCCGTGGGAACAAAAAAGTCAAAGCGTAGGATCTCGATAGTTTGCACTAACTAGAATTGATACAAAGAATTGCTTTGATTGATGATGCATTATATTTTATCTTAATTCAGGCTGGTGACGATATTTATAAAAACCAACGAGACATATGTTTAATTTTGTTTATAAGTTTAACTTATTTCCTAAACATATCACACTAGAGATGAAATGAAAAAATTGGCCTTTCGCTGATATGAATTCTAGCTAAATGATCTTTTGATTGTCTTGTTATTAAAATTTTGTGGTTAATCAAATTACCATCAAATAAGTTAATCGAGATACTTGGGTTGTCGTGTATGTTATAAAAGTCAAAAATACCCGGATATCCGGGTACTCGATAATCAATATTGGTTACACTAGACTCACGTAATTTGAGTTACTATATGCTTCGTGGTGAAAATCGGTTAATAATCATGTAAAAATTGCATTTGCTTGGTTGAAAATTTGTTGTTCCCCTTCGGGCTATGTCACATTTTAAATGGATTGGCTTCCACTTTTTAAGGAAACTTTTCCATTTTTTAAAGTCGGTATTTACATATGTTAACTCATATATCAATGAAATACGCGACTGGAATAAGCTAGCTTGTCACACTAGTAGATCAAAAATTAAAAAAAAATGAACAAATCATCGAAAACGGATCCCTCTATGCGGAAATACATGATATTCATTTCCCGAAAATCTCAATAATATTCGAGCTACGTTTGAACAACTTACAGTATTAATTTTATTGATGGGTTGTATATATAATTATGACGGCGTGCCTCTGAACAACTAGTTGTATTTTTTTTCAAGAGAAGTTACAAAAATGTTGCCTTATATAGAATGACAACATAAAATCTCAAGAGCAAAACAGAAAAAAGCAAAACTACAAAAAAATACAAAACGAAAGTGTTTTACCCACTCTCTAAAGACAACCATTTAGAAACTAAAATGGTATTGCTAATAATCCAAACACTGGAATATTGCTTGATCATATGGTGAACTGAAATTCTGAAACCGCACATATAAAGTTGTATGGAAGTTCGTTTCTTTGAGTAAGCCATAGCGTTTCATCATCAAGGAATACTCCATAATTAAGTTTGAGGATGCTATCGTTGTCTTAATAGCATCCGTAAGTTATTTTCTTGGCTAGTGATATCTCACTGCTATTGCCAGTGGTATGTGATGTCAATAGCTGCGACTTTAGTACGCGGGGCTGTCTCACCGCAGATCAAAAATAAAATCAAAATTAAAAATCATTAAAAACTGATCTCTGCATGCGAGGGGCATCTATTTGATTTCCATCAGTCCTACAAAATTATGACAACTTACCTGTGCCATTTGTAACAAACAACAGAACTTATGACACTCGTAAATAATTTTATTTTAAATGTTTGCAGAACTTTCTTTCGTCCGTTCGTTTTTTTCTTCTATATTCTTCAATAAAATTTGGAAATCATAAAAAATAATTTCAAATTTTTTTTATATTCTCTTCCATAGGCAGATATATACTCTGAAACAATTGATATAGAAACCAATTACGCCAAATTGCATGAATGTTTTTTATGTTCTACGAAATTTACACGAAAATACTCCCTAGAACGACATATGCTCACACATAACCCACCATCAATAAAGGTAAGATAAAAATTGTGATTAGATCGGTTATTAAGATTTAAGAGACAAAAGTCATATTGGTGCATTGGTTCATTTTGACAAATTTATGGTTGAACTTTAAACTTTTGTAGATCAAAGCTTTTATATTAATATACCAACAAATTAAACTAAAATTTATACAAGATAATTTTATAATTTTTATAGACATATTGTGCCTTAACATATATGGTGAGGGTTCTGACGATCGAATTGGTTTCGCACTTAATCAATTTTGTAGCATTTTTTTTTTTTAATAAAATGTGATGTGTAGTAGGCATTATAATATGTGTCACAACAACACATAAAAACCTTTTAAGACCAAGGTCCCACAACAACATGCGTTCTAAGGATGTTAATGGACGCAAATCTGTTTTTTTTTGTTTTTTTTTACTATTTTTTGTTAAATAATGAATAACTAAACCATAAATCCTACCACATATAAAATATGACATAGGCCAATATTTCGTGATAGGATAGGGAAAAAAAATAAAATAAGAGATAAAAAGCAAATTTGTTTTAAAAAATTGCAGGAACAAAACTAAAATTGGTTTGCTAATAGTCCAGCTAATGGCATAATCCTCGATTATGGAACGCAGTATATTTTTCAATGATTAAAGCTCAGATATATAGTTATATGAAGGCTCGTTTCTTCGAGCAAGCTACATCGTTCCAGCATCAAGGAATATTCATTAGCTAAGATTGAGAGTGCTACCGTTGACTGAATACAGTTCATCCGCCAGTACCCCTAAGATATTACCTTGGCTAGTGACATCTCACTGCTATTGCCAGTGGTATGTGATATCTCACGTCAACTCATATGCCAATAGCAGGGACTAGAGTACGCGGGGTTGTCACACCCGTGGATCAAAAAATAGAAAAAAATTAACAAATTAATAAAAACTGATCCCTCCATTTGCCAACAAACATATAGCATAACGTTTTATCTAACTTTTAAAACTTTTGTTTTCTTTTACAGTTTCAACATTGTGATAACCAATATAATCAATCTTATTCATTACTAGTGCATAAAAGGATGCACACAGACGAAAAACCGTATGAATGTCCAGAATGTAAAAAAAAGTTTAATCGAAGAGATAATATGATCGCACATACTCGAACTCATAAACAACAACCACAGTTGGTATAGTGTCACTTTATTATGGATTGGTTCGGTTCCGTTTTTTTCTGATCATTGCTTATTTGTTTTTAATCATAGAAGCAACACCAACAGAAACCGGCTACAAAATATACGTGTGAATACTGTGACAAAGTATTTGCATTCTCTTATAGTTTAGTAGTCCATAGAAGAAGACATACTGGTGAAAAACCTTTTGAATGTCCGGAATGCGAAAGAAGATTTTATCGAAAACAAACTTTGAATAATCATATTATTCGACTTCATGGACGAAGACAGCAATTGGTATGGAAAAGTGTTATTGTTTTTTACAATATCGGCGAAAATTAACAATTAACTACATTTTCAAAAACCTATGCGGAGGCAAAAAAATCGTTTCATTACAATTCTAAAGAACCTTGAAAATAAAATTTGTTATAAATAAATCAAAAAAGTTATAATTTTTTTTTTTGATTTATTGATAATAAATTTTATTTTCAAGGTTGTTTAAAATTGCAATGAAGTGTTTTTCTCGCTTCCTCTCTAGTTTTTGAAAATGTTGTTACACGTAAATGCATTGTAGCCGTCGACATTCCATTGAAACAGTTTATTTATTTTCAGCAAGAAAAACAAGCTGGTGATCATCCTGAAACGGTTAGAAAACAATTCGTTTTAATTTTCTATTTGTTTGATTTTCTATTATTTGATTTTCTATTTTAGGAAGGAACGATATGTAATTCAGAACTGGATAAAAGTTTTCAGTGCGACTGTTGCGAAAAGCGATTTAAGCAAAAATACAACTTGATAATGCACACAAGAACACATACTGGAGACAAACCATATGAATGTCTTAAATGTAATAAACGATATTATCGAAAACAACATTTAGTGAGCCATTCTCGAATCCACGAATTAAGCCTTCAAAAGGTAGGTTGCAATCTTTGATGTTTTTGTTTTATCTGAAAGAGTTTGTCAGACTTCTTTCTAAAAACTCGGATGATGGACTATGTTTATTTCATTCAATTGAAACTCCAAAATCAATTCATGATTTCAAATTTTAATTTCTTTTATTTTCAATACGTTTCGACGGTTTTTTGGCCCCTTCTTCAGTTGGTATATTCTAGAACCACATATTAAAGTAAAATAAACAATAATAACTAATAATAAAAAAGGAAAAAAACTTACATTCTTTGTTTATACAAAAAACTTAATTTAAAGACATTTATCTTAAAATTATAATTAAAATTGGTTAAAAACCACACAATTTAAAACATTAAATTAAAATTAAAATCACTTAAAAACAGTAAAACTGCTCAAATTATGTTTCTCAGGATTAGTTTTATGTGTGTTTAATTTTGCTGAAGAGAGAGTTTAGTGATCGTTTCTGGTTTGTTTCTTGTTTTCCTATTTGTTTTTTTTATAAGTTGTGCGTATGTTTTGCTTAGGTTCTCCATGTCAGTCTTGAAGTTAATTGATTTTTTGTTTGTACTAATGTATAACATTTCTTTAGACTTTAATTGTTCTTTTTGTTTTATTAGATTCTAAAATTAAAATTTTGGGTTTCCCAGGTAAAAGTATGTCCTGTCATTCCTATATACACACCCTCACAATTTTTACAATTGATCTTATAAATTAAATTCGTTCTTTCTGCTTTCTCCATTGGATCTTTATTCATTGTATAAATTTTGTTTATGTTTTTTACAGTTTTAAAACCAATTCCTAAGTTTCTATTATTGTGCGTGAACAATTTTTGCAATTGCTCCGCTAAACCGTTTACGTAAGTCATGCCTAAATACATATTCCTATCATTTCTGGGGGCGTGTTCAGTGTATCAGTTGTGTTTTAGTTGAACATTGTAGTATTTCCTTATTAATCTTTTTATTAATAGATTTGGGTATCCAGTCATATTTAGTTGTTTTTTTATATTTTCTTTATTGATTTCATGGAATTCATTTGAGCTGAGGGTTAAGACCCTGTTTTTATTATGTTGTTTTCATCTATTAGTAGTAGATCAAGGTATGGCAATCGTCCATTATTCTCGTGTTCTATTGTGAATTTTATGTTTTTATTGATGTTGTTGAAGATGGTGAAGGTGTTTTCAATTTCATGTTTGGGTTCAATTTGAAGTATGTCATCCACATATTTTACCAATAGCGTTGGTTCGAAACCGCATTCCAATATTGCTTGATCAGTTATGTCCGTTAGAACAAAATTTGCTAATATAGTTGACGTGCAACCTCCAATAGTGAGACCTTTTTTTGTTTGTAAATCTTCGGGAAATAGTTTGTTTCTTCAACACAGAATTTTACTATCTGGAGAAATATATTGATTGGCATTTTTGTGATCTTTAATATGTGTACCCATCGTTTTTTTACATATAGATATAATGGAATGTTGTCATACATCAATACTACGTCAAACGATACTATACTGTCGTCAGCATTTATTTTCAGACCATATAGTTTGTTTTTTAATTTGAAAGAATTCGGTATATTGTAGTTGATTATTGCCTCAAAGCAGATTTTATTTATTTATGTATTTAGACATTTCTCTTGATGGGCTGTTTACTGCCGATATTATTATTCTTAGGGCCTTATCTAGTTTATGAATTTTTATTGTTGGGTAGCATTTTGGTGAGTCCGCTGTGTATGTTATGAGTTGTTTTTTTGTCTTAAGATCAATGTATTGTCTTTCGTAGAGTGTTTTGACCAGTTTATTGTTTGTTTCTTAAAATTTTGGTGTTGGTTCTTTTGTGAGGGTAAAATATTTCTCTCTGTTATCCTTCTTTATGTGTTCATTTTCTCTTTAAGATCTGTTTCTTGTATTGCTATTGTGGTGTTACCTTTGTCAGACTGTATAATACGGATATTTCTGTTGTTTTTCAGAAACTTCCTTGTTTCCTCATAATAATCTTGTATTAGGTGAAAAACACGTTAAATCAGCAAAAACATGCAATTTTGGAAATGAGGTTTTAATTTTGTATATTTAGGTATTGGAATTCATTGACATCAATAAAAAAATATCTTAAGATACAGGGTGATGAAATGGCTCTACAGTCAAAACTACTGAACTGATTTTAATGTTATCTAGTTCAAAATGTAGGTATTGAACAGCTTTTAGAAAAATAACTGTAAAAAATTCAAATTCGATTTTCTAGAAATGCGTATTTTTTAAAGTTTTGATTTTTTAATATGTGAAAGGTACATATGTTACTAACATTTTATAAAAAATTCAGGAGGGGAAAATTTTTTGTTTTTTTTTATTAATTTTATTGCAACACGCCTTGAAATTTTTCATCATAAAAAAGTGGAGTTAAAACATGAACAATTTTTTTTGGGATTTACATATATGTTTTTATAATAAATTTTTAATTTAAACTCAAAATAAATATTTTACATATTTTTTATCATTTATTTAATTTTACATTACTAAATGCCGTAGAGTTAGAATAACGACTAGCTAAGATTGATCCATCATTTGCAGGAATGTATGAGTGATATCCTCGTGTTCCAGTAATTGTTTTTAAATTGGCGTATCTATCAGCTAGTTGATTTCGTTTTGCAATGTAACCTGCCTCCGTTACATAGAAAAAATGCATGTTATCTTGAAAATTGCCTGGAGCTGCTGCCCAGTTATATAACTTCAGAGGTGTTGATATAACTTTGTCGTATTCTTTCGCTATTCGACGCAAAATCGAATTTGAATTTTTTACCGTTATTTTTCTAAAAGAAAGTGTTCAAGGTCATAAAATGTGAATTATTGAAAAGCTGTTCAATACCTACATTTTGAGCTATATAACATTAAAATCAGTTCAGCAGTTTTGACTGTAGAGCCATTTCAATACACCGGGGTCGAGCAATTTCGTGATTTTTCAACACCCTGTATCTTAAGACAGGGTTAAATATTGATATCAATGAATTCCAATACCTAAATATACAAAATTAAAACCTCATTTCCAGACCTTACTGATTTCACGTGTTTTTCACCATTAGTAAGTCTTGGTGCGCAGTGTGTGATTGTGTTGTGTGAATGTGGTTTGATATGATGGTTGTCGCTTTGTTTCTTATTGCATCTTGTTGATTTCTGTTTTCTATGGTTGATATGATTCTTTCTGTATATGCAATTATATCTATGATTGGTATGTCTGATTTGTTGTGGCTAACTGAAAATTTTGGTGCTACAGCTAAAAGGGTTTCAGCTTTTGGCGGAATAGTTTGATTAGTTAGATTTATGAACCAATCTTTGTTATGTGCTAGTTTCATTGGAGCTTTTTTCATGAGTGCTTCAAATTTTTTCTGTGTTTTCGACATGTAAAGTTTTCCTGCTATTTTATTGGATTCTTTCTGTTGATGGATAAAATTATTTATAACTCTTTGAGGCGCGCAACATTTCATTCTTAGTATATTATATTGTAAAGCTTGCTTTAAAAAATATATTGACTTCAAGATAGTTTAGGAAATTTCAATTTTCAATGCTGATCTTTTTGCGTTTTGTGTAGAATGTTTTGTAATTTTGAATTTAATTCAGATTTTTCCTGGTTTATAATACTGTTTTTGGTTTTATCTGTAATATGACCTGGAATTAATCTGTGTTTTCTGCAATTTAATAGGAAAAACTTGGTTGATGTGGTTTTGTTTATTGACCTTAGTGTGTTGTTGTAGTCTTTAAAACGTCGCTTCGTTTCAGTTCCATATTGTTGTTCGATCCAAAACACAGCTGTTGATTGTTTCCAGATTAAAGACCGAGTTCCCCAAAGATATTTTATTTAGTATGTGTGATGAACCAATAGGTGAATGTAAAAACATTCGTTTATTGGGTGTCACAGTTTCAAATGACCTACTCTGGAACGATCATGTAATGGCGATGGCAAAAAGCGCGTCTAAAAAACTCGGCCTCCTAAATAGATGCAAAAAATTTTTCACTCCATACCAATTGTTCCATGTTTATAAGTCCTATATTCGTCCCTGTATGGAGTACTGCTGTCAAGTTTGGGGTGCTGCCTCTGTTTCCATCTTGGCCCTCTTGGACTCTGTTTAAAAGCGAGCTATACGAATTGTGGGTGATCGAACTTTGACATCAAAACTTGATTCCCTACAACATCGTCGCACTGTTGCTGACCTCGTTGTTTTTTACAAATATCGTCATCAGCAGTGCTCAGATGAAATCAGCGGCATCATGCCTCAAACTTATTCTTACCCCCGTTTCACTCGGGAATCGGCTGCCGCAACCGGTGAAACGGTAAAGATCCCGCGCTGTCATACTGGCAGATCGCAGAGAGACTTCTTTGTCCGAACTGCGTACAAATGGAATAGTTTGCCGGAACACTTAGTCTCAGGTGGCTTCAACCCACAGATGTTTAAAAAAAGTGTTAATCTACACCTTAGAACGCCAGTTGTTGTGGGACCCAGGTCTAGACCTAGGTCTTAAAAGGTATTTATGTGTTGTTGTGACACATATTCTAAACCCTATTACACAACACATTTTATTTTAAAAAAAAAAAAAAAAAAATGTAATAAAATGTGTTCTTAATATTATATATCTGCGTTCGGTTATTCATTGTTTCCGTATGTTTTTAATATAAATTTAGTTTTTTTAAATAAAAGTATCGATATGCTTCAAGGGTTTGGTAGGGATGGAAAATTTAAATTGGTTATAATATCGACGAAAATGAACCATTAACCACATTTTCACAAACTTGGGAGGAAGCGAAAAAAACTTTTCATTACAATCTAAACAACCTTGTAAACAAAATTTGTTATCAATAAATCAAAAAAAGTTATATTTTTTGATTTAATTGATTTATAGATACCAAATAAGGAGCTTGTGGTATCGCATCCGGTTAAAGCATGTAAAAAGAGAATAATTTTGCATTCCTTTTCGCCAAGCACATGTTGCATCGATTTAATATCACGTTTTTTAGCACTGAACGTAGATGACTGCAAACAAATATTTCGTGTATTGCCGAGTCGAAATTTAACTATTCTTTAAAACCTACATATATTCTACTATTTAGAATTTAAATATTTAAATACTTATTTTCAATAGAAAAATAACCGCTACATAACACCTCCAAAAGCGAGTTACCGGAAAAAAATGCCGTTGGAGTTGTTAAATAGGAGTTAAAATTTTTTAAATAAAATTCCTGTTTTGGTCCTAAATAATATACAATAAAAGTGTGTAAAAATTCATTAGCTCCTTTTAATTCTACTTCATATATTCTATCTATTTTGTAGATAGAATATTTAACTTCTAATAAGTATTGTGATACTTATTAGTCATAGCATGTTGTCATATCTGTTATCAATGATGTCTGATGGAAAACTAAAATTATTATATTTTTAATATTAGTTAAGTACATGATCGGAATCGAAATTAATCGTAAATAATTTTTAAAGATTCAAAGGAGATGTTAATTTTGTAGTTGATAAGACTTATCAAGTTTTTAGAATATGAGAAGTTCTTTGTAAGGTGTTGATTTAGGTGCTTATTTAGGTGTAGTATTTTGAGAAACAATAGTCTTAAAATAGTTTTTTGAGATTCTAATTAGATGTTAAATGGTATTTTCATAGATTTTGTAGAACTTAATAAGTTTGTCAAGGATAAAAAGTTCTTATTTAAATGCAATTTAGAATGGCCGCTACTTAAATCGCAGTTAAAGTTCGACTCGGGTTATGGTAAATCAAAAGTACAAGAAAATTGGTGTCGTCAGCAACTGTTACATGCTTTTCTTCTGCCAAGGTCAGTTCTGTTTTTGCAATAACTATGTCATGAATCACAGTGTGATCATTCGATTCTAAGTGTTTCCCAAGCATGGCTATAAAGCACTGTTTATTTTCATTATTGGAAAGAAAGGGTCCTTTGCCAAAAAGAAGTGGAGACTGGGGAGTTCTCAGTATATTTCACTGTTACTGATGCATTATTTTGTGCGTATCGGATGCTCTACATCCTCTGTATTGGAGATGGTAAAGCCATCAAATACAATTGTCGCAACTTTATATTGCTAAGAAATATGACTGCTATATAGTTGTAGCACATCTTAAAATTTCCCATTTTTTAATGTCTTCATTGTGACAGCTTGATCATTTTAACCATGGTAACAGAGTTGAAAATTTTTCCAGTCAGTTTGAATTGGATTCGAAGTTCAACTAACTTACCATAATCTGCAGTTACTTTGTGTTGATTGTCTACTAACCCACTGAAAATTATGCAGCTCAACGCATTCTGAATCAAATGGATTGTGTTCTTCCAAAAATTGAAGTAATGTAGCAAATCATTCATATCTCTAGATTTTGTGGCATAGGATATTTCAATGTGTTCTTCACTGCTAACAATGAGATTGGTCATAGCAAAACTAACTTCACAGCATGCAGGGTGGCTGAATATCCTTTAAGCTCATTGACTATCACCCATGCTTCTTTCACGTGTTAGCCCACCTCGACTTTTTGTTGTACCAGGGTTCATATGATTTAAATCAATTGATTTAAATCGTTGATTTAAATCAGATTTAAATCACTTGAATTTTTAATATAAATCGCTGATTTAAATCAAAATTTACAAAAAAAAAAAATGAAATGCTAAATAAATTATGAAACACCAATTTTGAATATAAAATCCCAAAAATTTCCTTACAGTAGGTACCACTAATTGAAATTTATGCGCTTTTTTGCAAAACAACTAAAGTCAAGTTTACACGATGCGAGCTACTGGTGTGCCAGTAGACAGTAGCTCGCTTTTTCACTCGCTTAAAAAAAATTGGACAGTAGCTGTACTCGTCTGTACTGTTCAGTGTTCACACGATGACAGTTACTTGCTAGTTATATGCGAGTTGATTTTGCGTTTTTTTTCTTTTTAAAAAATTTGACAGATTTGACTGAGTCAGCTAATATTCGAAGTTTTATAACATTTTTTAGTAAAAAATCAAATAATTTACTGTCGAAATCAACCGAATACAATACGCCCGTATTTTTCAATGTGGAGGGGAAAGGCGAGTGGCAAGTAAAAACAAAATATGTTGTAGTAACTCGCCTGCTAGTTTCTAGTCCCTCGCACATTCGAGTCGCTCGCCTTATATGTTCACGTGATGCCAGTAACTGTTCTCCATTAACTCGTCTGCTCAACTCGGATGTTTATTCGCCACGTGTAAACTAGGCTTAACTGTTTTCGTTATCTGCGAATTATCATTCCTTTTAGTTTTAAATTTTGTGGTAACATTTTTTCTATTTGTTTTGAGTTTTGACTGAGAAAACATGAAATAAAAGGTAACTGAGTATTTTGTACCGCCGTACAAAACAAACTAACATTAATAAAATTTCGGACAGTGTGATTTGCAAGTAAATTTGAACGCAGAACAAAAAAGAATTTCGCTCACAGATACAAAATGGCCCTGAAACCTTGCCATTATGCTGCCAAATTTGTACAAATTATAATGAAGAAGAGTTTCCTATTTCGTTCTTGAACAATCTATTTTAAATTTCAAGGAAGAATTGAACTATTTTCTGGTGCAATAATGAGAGAATAAATAATTACATCGAATCACGAATTTAGATTAATGGAATTCGTTGAATCCGACAGGGGTTTCTAATTTCAGCAAAAAAAAAATATATCAACTCTTAACTGAAGTTTATTTAATAAATGTAATAAATTTATATTTTTCTGTACTTAGCTTCAATTTTAGTACAAATTTTTATAAAAAAAAGTGAGCAAATCAAAAAAAAACGATTTTTTTGATTTAAATCAGATTAAAATCAAAAAAATCGATTTTTTTGATTTTTTTTTAATAAAAATCAAAAAATATATGAACCCTGTGTTGTACGTATTAAGTTTTGTTCGATGAACATATCTGTCCATATTCCAGCCCAATCTAGTGTATCTACGAAGGGTGAAATGACCCATGACACCATGGTTTTTTTCTAGTTCCTGGCACATTTAGCATAATTTTGCATTTTGTATCACTCTGGATATTATTGGGATTTCTGTACAGATGGCGGCATTCGACTTGGACACTCACAGGGTGATCAGGAAATGGTTCAAATAACTCATGGATATTGTTTTTTTTTTAATTTTACTTGCACTGATGATACCTTGTATAGCTTTAGTAGACAAATTGACATATTTTGAAATTTTGCTTTCAGTTTCAGAGCACAGTTCCTTTCTGCCATTTTCAATTTCTTAGAAGACGTCAAAACTTGAAGAAGTCACCTAAAAAAAATTTAAATATTTTTACACACCTAGATATATATAGCTAGAATCTTTTTTGGGAGGAGATATAAAATTTTTGGGGGGGATTTGAATCAAATTTCAACTAACATACATAAAAATTGTGATTATTGCGGTGAATTTTCAGAACTTTGGGTAATTTTGGGAGGGATATATCCCCATATCCCACCCTCTGACTACGCCCCTGCCGCCTGCTTCATCTTTGTAAACATTTTACTTCTAACAACCGTTATTTTAATATTTTCCGGCGTTAAATACCGGGCAATTTGTTATCAAATATGACTTTTTTAATTTTTGATGTTTTTTCAAAATGACGGCCAAAAAATCGCATTTTGTACACTCAGATTTTTCTAGACTTTTAATGTATCAAAAAAATATCAACAACAAACTAAAAAATTTAAATCCCTTTGTGGGAATTAGTTTCATCTAAAAACCTGTATCTCCTGTACTATTATTTGATTTTCTATTTTAGGAGGGAAAACTGGAAAAAAGATTTCAGTGCGACTATTGTGAAAAGCAATTTGAGCAAAAATGCAACTTAATAATACACATAAGAACGCATACTGGAGACAAACCATATGAATGTCTTAAATGTAATAAAAGATATTATCGAAAACAAGCTTTGGTGACCCATTCTCGAATTCATGAATCAAGCCTACAAAAGGTAGGTTGCATTTTTTAAAATAAAAGTATTGATATATTTCAACGCTTTGCTAGGGATGGAAAATTTAAATAGGTTAGAATATCGACGAAAATAAACGATTAACTATATTCTCACAAACTTGGGAAGAAGCGTAAAAACGTTTCATTACAATTCTAAACAACATTGAAAATAAAATTTGTTATCAATAAATCAAAAAAAGTTATATTTTTTGATTTAATTGATTTATAGATACCAAATAAGGAGCTTGTGGTATCGCATCCGGTTAAAGCATGTAAAAAGAGAATAATTTTGCATTCCTTTTCGCCAAGCACATGTTGCATCGATTTAATATCACGTTTTTTAGCACTGAACGTAGATGACTGCAAACAAATATTTCGTGTATTGCCGAGTCGAAATTTAACTATTCTTTAAAACCTGCATATATTCTACTATTTAGAATTTAAAATATTTAAATATCACATATTTTTAATAGAAAAATAACCGCTACATAACGCCTCCAAAAGCGAGTTACCGGAAAAAAATGCCGTTTGAGTTGTTAAATAGGGGTTAAAATTAAATAAAGTTTGACTCGGGTTATGGGAAATGAAAAGTACAAGAAAATTAATGTCGTCAGCAACTGTTACATGCTTTTCTTCTGCCAAGGACAGTCCTGTTTTTAGAATAACTGTGCCAGCATCATCTGTAGCGTGAATCCATGTGTGATCATTCGATTCTAAGTGCTTCCCAAGCCTGGCTATAAAGCACTGTTTATTTGCATTATTGGAAAGAAAGGGTTCTTTGCCAAAAAGAAGTGAAGACTGGGGAGTTCTCAGTATATTTTACTGTTGCTGATGCATTATTTTGTGCGAGTATCGGATGCTCTACATCCTTTGTATTGGAGATGGCATAGCCATCAAATACAACTGTCGCAACTTTATATTGCTTAGAAATATGACTGCTATATAGTTGTAACACATCTGAAAATTTCTCATTTTTTAGAAAATTTCCCCCTTTTACCAACCATAGTAACAGAGTTGAAAGCTTTTCCAGTTCGTTTGAATTGGATTCGAAGTTCAATTCACTTAGCTTCATCTGCAGTTACCTTATGTGGATTGTTTACTAACCTTCTGAAAATATTATGTAGCTCAATGCAATCTGAATCAAATGGATTGTGTTCTTCCAAAAATTGAAGTAATGTAAGAAAATCATTCATATCTCTAGATTTTGTAGCATTGGAAAATTTAATGTGTTCTTCACTGCTAACAGTGAGATTGCTCATAGCAAAACTAACTTCACCGCATGCAGGGTGGCTCAATATCCATGAAGCTCATTGACTATCACCCATGCTCGATTTTTTGTTGTACGCATTAAGGTTTGTTCGATGAACGTATCTGTCCATATTCTAGTCTAATCTAGTGTGTCTAGGAAGGGTGAAATGACCAGCACTCACAAGCTATAAACATCTCCATATCTTTGTATCAAATCTCAACTAACGTACATGAAAATTGTGATTATTGCGGTAAATTTCCAGTACTTGGGTAATTTTGGGAGGAGATATTGTTGAACTTTATCGATGATGTGGAATTTTATATATCATAACAAAAAATGAAACATGTTCGCCACTTTTTTCTTTAGTTATTTCAGTAAACATAAGAACAAAAATTGACAAGTGACATTTGGCATTAAGAGTAAGTTTACATTTTGTTACAATCACTTAAGATTTAATTAAAGGTTGTATAATAACTAAAAGATATATCCCCATATCCCACCCTCTGGATACGCCCCTGCCGCCTGTTTCATCTTTGTAAACATTTTACTTCTACTAACATTTTAATATTTTCCGGCGTTAAATACCGGGCAATTTGTTACCAAATATGACTTTCAATATTTGATGTTTTTTCAAAATAACGACCAAAAAAACGGATTTTGTACACTCAGATTTTCCTAGACTTTTAGTATATCAAAAAATACCAACAACAAACTAAAAAATTTAAGCCCCGTTTTTGTGGGAATTAGTTTCATCCAAAAACCTATATCTACTGTACTATTATTTGATTTTCTATTTTAGGAGAAAAAACTGGAAAAAAGATTTCAGTGCGACTATTGTGAAAAGCGATTTGAGCAAAAAAACAAATTGATAATGCACATAAGAACGCACACTGGAGACAAACCATATGAATGTCTTAAATGTAATAAAAGATATTATCGAAAACAACATTTGGTGACCCATTCTCGAATTCATGAGGTAGGTTGCAATTTTATTTTTTACTAATATTATAGAAAATTTAAATAGGTTAGAATATCGAGGAAAATGAACGATTAACTACATTTTCACAAACTTGGGAGGAAGCGTAAACCATGGGTACGTTCATAAACTTTACTATAGTTAACTATATTTAAATAATATTTAAATCCGGTCGTTCATAAACGAAATAGTAAAGTTAATATTTAACTATTTGACAGCTGTTTGCATTCAGAAACACAATAGCCCCCTTCCCGCCCATATTTATTTAAAAATTAAATCTGCTCTCGATTATAGTTTTAAAAATTAAATACACATATACATAAGCATTATTTAAAATTTAACGATTTCAAATTGACAGTTCAATTTATTTTGAAATTGCAGCATATATATTTTTCAAATTCTGAATGAAATGCAACTTTTCTATAACAATATGGTTAGCAATTTCTATCTTAGTTTTTAATTTTTTCGGTTTTAATTTTATTCAATTGAAACATTTTATGAAAGAATTATTCTGACATACAATTTTAACAGATTGTATTAGTATGTGTGTATTTAATATTTTACTTAATGAACATCGTTCAAAAATTATTTAACTATAGTTATTAAATATTTTAGTGCGGTGATTTGATTGGTGCATTAAATATTTAACTATAGTAAAGTTTCTCTCCATGTTTCTCCATGTACTCCATGTTTCATTACAATTCTAAATAACCTTGAAAATAAAATTTGTTATCAATAAATAAAAAAAATTATATTTTTTAAATTTATTGATAATAAATTTTATTTTCAAAGTTGTTTAGAATTGCAATGAAACGTTTTTCTCGCCTCGTCAGTTTTCGAAAATTTCTAGTTACACATAAATTTTTTGTAGCCGTCGACATCCCATTGAAACAATGTTTGATTGTTTATTTTCAGCAAGAAATACAAGCTGGTGATCACACCAAAACGGTTAGAAAACAATTCGTTTTAATTTTCCATTTGTTTGTTTTTCAGATTTCAAATTTCAGATTTCAGTGCGACCATTGTGAAAAGCAATTTGAGCAAAAGTGTAAGTTGATAATGCACACAAGAATACATACTGGAGACAAACCATATGAATGTCTTAAATGTAATAGAAGATATTATCGAAAACAGCATTTGGTGACCCATTCTCGAATTCATGAGGTAGGTAGGTTTGCAAATTTATTTTTTAAAGAAGTATCGGTATGCTTCAAAGCTTTGTTGGGGATAGAAAATTTAAATAGGTAATGCTCCACGATGCTAATAAAAATGAATAAACCAACGCTGTCAGTTGATAATTTTCGAAAATTCAATCAAATAAGCATGAATTTTTTTAATTTCCATGGTTTTTTACTAGAACAAATCCATTGACAATATGAAATCAACAAAACGATTTACGTGTGAAATCTGTAATAAGGAATTTAATCGATCTTATTCGTTAGCACTGCACAAAATAATACATACAGGCGAAAGACCGTATGAGTGTCCAGAATGTGAAAAAAATTTTTATCGAAAACAAAGTTTGGTTGATCATCAAAGAACTCACACTGGAGAGAAACCATATGAATGTCCATTGTGTAAAAAAGGATTTTATCGAAAACAGCATTTGGTAACACATTCTCGTATTCATGAACAAAATCAACAAAGGGTAGGATGTGGTATCAGTACTTAATATATTTTATTTTATAAAATTTAATTTATATTTTGAGGATTTACAAGCCATGGAAAGCTTAAATACTGGTGAAACAAACGCGGTAAGCCATTGAATTTATTTATAATTATTTTGTAAAATGAGAATAAAAGAAAAGCTTTAGTCGATAAAAGCTCCTAAATAATTTCAAATTTTTAATTTTAACTCAACTGTTAATTTATTTTTACGATCGTCCAATGTTTTATTTTGTAGAAACCAATTAAAAAGTATAAATGCGACCTTTGTGAGAAGGAATATTTTAATTCCTGTAGCTTAGTAATGCACAAAAGAAGACATACAGGAGAAAAACCATATGAATGTTCAGAATGCAAAAGAAGATTTTATCGACAGCAAAACTTAGTGAAACATTCTCGAATTCATGAATGGAACCGAAAATTGGTATGGTGATACACATCAAAGCAAGTACTGTTAAATTTTATCAATAAATGTATTTCTGTATTTTAAGGAACTACAAGAAAAACAGAGTCCATCAAATGAGTCGGTCAGTAAATGTGGTGAAATTGAAAAGGTAAGGTTGGTCATTTATTTATATGTGATGTTAAAGTATTTATTCTGATAGTCTTTTCGTATCTAACACTGAACAATTATTTCGTATCGTACCGACTCTAAAAGGCGTATTACTGATTAAAAACTGATTTATATTCTATTTTTTCTTAAATTAGATTATACCTTGTTTTGCTTACACTGTTAAAAATATTAAGAAACCAAAAATTTAAAGATGGCGCTGGTGTCATAAGTCAGGCATTCTTTGAATTTTTTTCTTCACAATATTTTACAAGTTTCAAACTTACTCGTCACCTATTCGTCAAAATTTAAAAATAAAAGTTTAGTTTTGGTCTAAGCATATCAGTTTTTAAAAATCTCTGGTCGAAATTTTTTCTTTATAAGAAAAACAATATTTATTTTAAAGAGGAAGGTTTGAACTTTTATATTGCGAAAAAAAATGCTTAACGTACGGCATCAACGCCATCTTTCATAATATTTTTAACAGTGTCGGCCAAAAATTTACTGTAATTGAACTTTTACGTGATTGAACTCACAGAAAGCAAAATTTCTAGGCACTCATCGCTCGCTTGTTTTCCATTGTTACCCGTAACAATAGGTCTCCATTACAGTGCATTTCAAGAGGTTTCCGCAAGGAATATATTCCTGGCTAGAGTAAAGAAAACGACATATCATATGAGGAGTACCTTAATATTAATAGTGGTGAAGGTAACATGTTTGATGACTTGCTGTATTCAAGAAAGCAAAAGTTGATTTAAACTGTGAAAAATATTGATCTTTCCCATCCAAGCAGAGAAGCTTGGAATCTCCTTCCGGAGCTGTATGGTCGACGTTGAAAATATGTTTTTTTCTTCTATAGATCTCCTCAACAGCAAAGCCATTAAACATAAATTAAGAGAACTGAAGTGTAATTACTCATCTGCATCGAATTATGCGGCCTATTTTTCTTTTGAGTTGCTGAATAGCAGTTCGTAGCTATTTGTCTAGAGCTACATATTTGTCTATTCCTCAGACATGTAAAAAATCGGCTAAACTAATTGTTTTTGACAATCTTATATTTTAAAAACTACGAATGTGATAGTCATACTAAGGCCAGGGTGGTTATTTTGTAGCGTTATCTCACTAGGTGAGATAAATAGTGAGATAAAAAAATTATGTTTAAATGATTTCTTTTATCAAATATAATCGATCAAAGACAAATATTTTATCTCACTTTTTATCTCACCCAGTGAGATAACGCTACAAAATAACCACCCAGGTAAACCACCAAATATACCAGAAAGTTATCCACCGATTGCTGTCCTAAGAACCTGCTATAAATTGCTCGAACAACTAATACACAACCATAACGTACCCATCATAAACGTACAGAGTTCGATTCCAAACGTCAAGACCTAGATAAACAAACTGATTTCTATCCCCATCGCAGTTAGCATATGACACACTCTGGTTTATTTGAGGTATATGAGCTCTTAAATGTAGCATCATCACCTATTTAATCGACAACATGCTTAGTAATCATGTATTAAAGTATATCTAAACAACGCCTGTATATGTCCAAAATGCATAACAATGGTTTGCCTCAGGGTTCCGTCCTGTGCCACTACGTTTTTGGATGTTATTTTTTAACCCAAGTTAAACCAAAAATTCCTGATTTTACCTAAACAACAAGCTAGTAAAAATTAATTGTCGGTATCTATTGATTACAATCAACATGCAAAGTACCTGGACATTATCCTCAATAGAACTGTTTTCTTTAAACTCCACCTAGAGAATCCGTCAAAGTAATTAAACACTAAAAACAACATACTGTCGGCACGGTATGGGTGCTACTCTAGCTACTTTCTGCATAACTGCACTTAGTCTGGTGTACTCTTTGGCTGAATACAGATCATCACTTCGGTTCTGTACTATTAAACGGAACTGATGCTCGGTACTCAGCCTTAACAAGAAGACCGAACGGTTCATGACACGGTGGACATCGTAAAGTTCCTGTTTATTTGACAATAATACCAAACAGACTGTTCAATCAAACGTCTCTAATCATTTCTAAGCGACTATGTTCTTTGATCGACAGTAGTGATCCATATTGGAGACAATTTTAAAAAGACGTTGCAGCCAGAGTTCCAGATTACGGTCTGGTTCCTCCAAAGCTAGGAGCTTCAGTTTTTGTTTTAGCTCAAGAGCAGCTTCGAGTGCACTTGTTAAATATTAGTTAGTTAAATATTGTGATTAGTTAGTTAAATTAGTTAGTTCACTTGTTAAATATTGTGATTTTTGTTTCATCGCAACACAAAGTAATTCCTTATCTATTATGTAGTTTTAATTAATTAATTTTCTATTATAGAAACTGACCCACATTTTGAAACAACCACAAAAAATACATAAATGTGAAGATTGTCATAAAGTGTTTAAGTGTCCTGCCGTCTTAGTAGCTCACAGAAGAAGTCATACAGGTGAAAAACCGTATGAGTGTTTAGTATGCAATAAAAAATTTATTCTAAAACATCATTTGTTGAAACATTCTCGAACTCATGAACGAATTCATCAAACGGTATGGTAATAAGTAATATTTTATGTTTTTTATAAAAATGTGTTTGTTTTATTTTTAAGAGTCTCCAAGAGATGAAAAGCTTAGATGATAATCAAAGTAAAATGGTAAGAAACCCAGTTTATTTATTTTATGTAAATTTTGTTCTCCAAACTTAATTTGTTTCAACACACCCTATGTTAAAAGTTTAAATTTATCTGCGTCTGTAGTTTTTTATTGCTAATAATTAATCATACTAGATTTATAATGAAAGTAAATTATTTCGAAAATTTGTTGCCTTAGTTTTATTTTAATTTAACCCAATGAAATTCTCTAAAATGTAATGCCATCATTCAATTTCACCAACAACATTAGAATTATATTAATAACAAATAGTTATACGCCTGGCCTACTGGGATATTAAAAATTATCAGTTGTAATTTCCCAAGGGCGGTGATAATTCGAAATAATTTTTCGCCAAAAATTTCGGAAGCAAGTATATTGATAAAAAAAAGCACGAGGCCGTAGGCCGAGGGCTATTATCATACCACATGCTTGAGGAACTTTTCAAAAAATTATGAGAATTTATAAACGAACGAGGGGAATTCGTTTAGAAAATGTTTTGCCATTTTTCATTTATTTATATATTTTTTATGAATTATACGTTGGCCTACTGTGATATCAGTTAATTATTTCAAAATTAGAGTGATAATTTTTAATATCTCAGTAGGCCAGACTTATAAATATTTGTTATTAGTATAATTCAAATGTTATTGGTGAAATTGAATGATGTCATTACATTTTAAAGATTTTCATTGGTTTAAATTAACGTGCTTTTATGTTGTTGTTGTTGTTGTTGTAGCGACGTGTTTGGTGCTTATCCTCCGGCTCCATATCCAGGTTCAGGAACTCTGCTACTGCGCTTGGGCGGTACCACAAATCTTCCTTCGTCAAGTTATATTTATATTTTTAGGACAATTAAATAGGTGGTCTACATCGTGTGGCGTGTCCTCACATGTGGGACATTTGTCAATAATTTCAGGTTCAACTCTGCTCATGTACTTGTTTAGAATGCGCGAGCAACCGGATCTTAGTTGAGCTGGGATGGATCTGGTGCTACGGGGTAGTTCGGCCTCTTCGGCAGCAACTTTTGGTGGCTTCTATTTAGAACACGATTTGGAATATAGTTTCTTATTGTATTTTCAACCGTTGTGGTGTGGAGTGTTTTTAAGCCAGTTCTATATGTAGATTCGTCGATGTTGCCAGTAACCTGGCAATCTCTGACATCTTGCAGAAAGCATCATGCTGTCTTCCTTATGTCTCTGGGTGGTTCTATCGTAGTTAAGGTGTCATTGCAAGGATGTTGCTCTTTGTGACAGGCCAATAGATATTGTTTGTTTAGCGTTTCATTATGTTAACGGACTGGCAATATGTTACTTTCCTCGTGCAAGTGATCACGGTGGGCCATCAGGTGACATCCGGTGGCGGTTCGCAAGGCAGCATTTTGTGTTGTTTGTAAGTAACTTATTGGGTGCAGCATAATTTATAATAGGTCTTCCTATTGCTTTGTACGTTGTTAAGATCGTGTTTTTATCTTTACCCCATGAACTATCCGCTAGTGCTTTCAATGCGTTATTCCTGTTTTTCAATCTTGAGCTTATTTGTTGTGCATGAGCATTGACAAATAAACTCAAGATTGAAAAACAGAAATAACGCATTGAAAGCACTAGTGCTTTTATCAATATACTTGCTTTCGAAATTTTTGGCAAAAAATTATTTCCTATTATCACCCCCACAACTGAAAATTTTTTGCTATTTTTCATTTCTTTATATATTTTTTATGAATCATGCATTGGCCTACTGCGATATCAGTTAATTATTTCAGAATTTATTTGATAATTTTTAATATTTTTTGAAAATTTTTTTATTTTTGATCTACGGGTGTGACAACCCCGCGTACTCCAGTCCCTGCTATTGACATACGAGTTAACGTGAGATATCACATACCACTGGCCATAGCAGTGAGATATCACTAGCCAAGGTGACATCTTAGGGGTGGTGGCGGATGAACTGTATTCAGTCAACGGTAGCACCTTCAATCTTAGCTGTGAAATAATCCTTGATGATGAGACGCTGTTGCTTCCTTGAGGAAACTATTGGCCTATGTCATATTTTGTCAGTGATAGGATTTTTTGTTTAGCTTTTTTTTTTTTATTAATTAGTTAGACATGTTTAGTACACTAAATATTAAATATTCATTATTTATACTCTTTGAATATCCGAAGGTACCATGTCAACTATAAAGGAATGAGATGAGGAAAATGAAAGGAATGGGAATATAGGGATAACTATACTAATTGTTTTAAATGATGATGGACATTTTCTTTTAATGCCTGAGGGGAAAATTCATCGGGAAATACAGAGGGAGGCATTGAGTTCCACAATTAGGCCACTCTATTAAAATAGTCGTTCTGAAAGGACACAGTTCTACAGAGGTATTTGTACAACAAATGGATGGGATAACTCGGCAGCTCTTGTTTGTCGATTATACTGCGCACACGATGGAAGGATATTTTTAATTTCCTTAGAGGAGAATTCGCTAAAGTTATATTTATAGTAGATTGACAATTCAGCCACATTTCTTCTGTGTTGGAGTGAATCAAGCTGGTCCGTTAGTTTGGTATTACCAATCCACCGTATTGCTTTTCTCTGTACAGAGTCTAGACATTTTATTGTTGACTGACAAGCACCTCCCCAAACATGACAGCAGTACTCCATACATGGTCGAATAAAGGACTTGAAGATTAGCAAAATTTGCTCGGGATTGAAATACTTTTTACATCGACTCAAGAATTCTAATTTTTGCATTGCAGATTTAGCGAGGTTGAACACATGTTTATTCCATTTCATGTTATTTTGAATATCCACTCCAAGAAGTCTAACTGATTCAACCTCACGTAATTCCTCATGGTTTATTTTAATAGGGAAATTTTTATGTCGCTCTATTCGTGAAAAACGGCATAGTTTGGTGTTGGTTGAATTAAATGAAACAAGATTACGATCACCCCATTCCGTTATACGCTCCAGATCTTTGTTGATAGAATCAATTAGCAGCTCTCTATTAGTGGTAACTGCAGTATGAGATCGAAATTTAGGAGATACATGTGATGCATGCAATGTGCTGTCATCAGCAAAACTATGAATTGGGTGCGCTGTGGAAATAAGTAAGTCAATAATGTATAGAAGAAACAAGGTTGGTGAGAGTGCAGAACCTTGGGGAACCCCAGAATTGGTTGTGAAAATATTGGATGTGATACCATCTAAATTAACATGAAATTGGCGACCTGTAAGAAAACTATGAATCCATGAGACAGTAAGATGGTCTATGCCATAAGATTTTAATTTAGCTATGAGATTTTTATGCCACACTTTATCAACTTTTTAGAAATGTCAAGTGAAATACTGAATGTTTCACCATGGTTTTCCAGCGATTTGTTCCAGAGATGGGGTACGTAGGCTAACAGATCACCTGTTACACGACTTCTACGAAAACCATACTGTTTATCATCAATAATTCGCGACATTTCCAAATAATCTATCAAATTATAGTTAACATATTTTTCAAATATTTTAGCTAAAACCGACAGAATTGCAATTGGTCTATAATTGTTAGGATCTATCTTACTGCCTTTCTTTGATATGGGTTGGACGCTGGCCAGCTTCCAAGAATCGGGAAATATTCCGGTTTTATAAGATAAATAGAAAATTTTTGTTCAAATTAGAGCTAGTTGCCTAGCAAAGTTTTTAAGAATGAGGGGTGGAATACCGTCGGGGCCAGCAGATTTGTTGATATTGATAGAAAGAAGCATTTTCCGTACAATATTGCAACGACAAATAATTGGTTTCATTTTCGTTACAACTGGGGGAATGAGTGTAGATGAATGGGGGGGTTCAACTATGTTTAAGTTTTCTGCGAAAATACGGCCCAAAAGATCCGCCTTCTCTTTCGAGTCGCTCACGGGAATGTCATTCAGAACTAAGGTTGGAATAGAGGATCGAGTAAAATTGCTCAGGACTGATTTAACTGCCTGGAAGAAACTACGTGAGCCAGATGGGTGCGCGGCGAGTTTTTTTTGCTTTCTTCTGGATAAACGCGTCTTTGTCCAAGTCTACTTTGAATTTACTAATATTTCTGGCTTTCTTATAGGCGCTATGGGATTCAGGTGTTTTATTAGCGTTCTTAAATGCTTTGCGTTTATTCCTCACTACCTCATCAACATCCCACGTAAACGAAGGCTCAGTTTTAGGAGTGATTAATCGATTTGGAATAAACCGCCGCATTCCGCCTTTTATGATTTCAGAAATTCTTATTGCCGATGTGCTAGGATCTTGATCAACACAACAAATAGTTTTCCAAGGTGTTTTATCATAAAAGTTTCTCAGTCCCTCCCAGTCAGCGCGTTTATAATCCCAAACGCGACGAGGATTTGCTTTAATTTGTGTCAGTGATGTAAATTGCACTATTGCTGATATTAGTATATGGTCCGATGTTCCGAGGGGTTGTTCAACTTTTGTCTTCGTAGTATTTGGTTCGTTTATCAAAAACAGATCCAGCAAATTATTGTTATGATGTGAATTGTCTGCGATTCTAGTGGGACACTATCATTTGTCACTTTTTTTATTTAAAATCAAAATCAAACGTAAACATAAATATTTTGATTTCACCCCATTTCACCCCCGTAGGTCGAATCACCTTTTATTTATGTTTCCTATCATTAATTCCTTTTATTTATGTTTCCTATCATATCATTATAAATATTGCATTTTCTTATTTATCCAATAGTTTTCATCCCGCTACTAATTTTTTCCTCAAAAAAAGCTAATTCGACTGGTCTATTGGGAGATTACAATTGATTAAAGCAACGGAATATCAACAGCTATAGAGCTATAGCAGTGCTACATGATATGTTCTTTAAAATTCGTGTTATATATTCACTTGTTCCAAATTTAGTTAGAAAATGGTTTGGCTCACCGTGAATGACAATTGGGTATTTTATTTAACATTACTATCTAATGTCAGACAGAACCAAAAACTGCATCGAACAAAAACCCTGGTTTGTCAAGTCATTGATATGAATGTTCATCCATTTTTAAATGTTGGTATGGATTATGCTAAACAAGAGCTATTACGATTCAATCACAAAACGTCTATCAAATCATAGTTTCCAATTTGTATGGTGTAAAAATCATCAAAACCAACAAATTTATAACAAGTTATGTTAGAAATATAATAATTAATGAGAATGAACTGTCGACCATTTTAGGAAGAATTGTGAAACTTCACACCGACCTTAACAGTGTGACACGAGTGGTGTCTATTAAATTGCAAAACAGCAAGATCATCAGAAGACAGCAGTAAAACTTTGTGTTCTACCGTTCAAAATTAACTGCTATTGACATATGAGTTAACATGAGATATCAGCTAGTGGCATATTCCTTGATTACTGTGTTCCATAATGTTTAATGGTCACACATAAAGTTATATGACGGGTGATGACTCGTTTCTTATAGCAAGCACTAACGCGTCATCAAAAAATATCTGAAAATTTCGTATCTCATTGGTGTTGACGAATGTAAAAGTTGAATTCAGGTTTTTTTATTTTATTGTTCTGAAATAGAGTTATGCCGGTAGGAGTTTATAGGGTTTATAGGGTATAAATTTTTGCCAGTTTTTACGGGTTTTTAGTATGATGTCGGTGTTTTGCTAATAACTCACAATTTTCATTGAAATCATATACATTTTTACGAGTGAGCTAAGAAATAGTTATTTTATTGAAAAATGTTGACTATCATACCGGCAGAATTGGTTCAAAGGAACAGTTTACTTTAGCTAGCCCAGTTTAGTTTAGTTTAGTTAGTTTAGTTTAGCCCAGTCATTTTCTAACGAAATTGGTTCATTTAGTTTAGTTTAGTTTAGCCCAGTCATTTTCTAACGAAATTGGTTCATTTGTTTTTGGTGGTTTCAAAAAAACCAAAAATCAGTTCTTGCAAATATTACGAGAATAAATAACGCTATCAAGACCATTTACCTCCCATTTTGTTTGTTATCATGTCAGCCATTTATAATGACATCTTTATAAACAATTGCTATCTTACTTTTTGAGTTTTTAAGAAAATTTTAAAAATAGATGTTATTTGCGTTAGGCAAATGCACGAGATCTTGATGAAACTTTTAAATTAAAATGAGCTGCTAACGCATTCGGGTTTATTTGAATATAGAAAATATGAGAGTTTTTCAAAATTTGGCAAAGGAGTCGGGGATGTCTGTGGATCGTCGAACAGTTGTTAAACTTTAATAACACAACACTCAGTCCCTGAATGTTTATAGTAATTTTGCAACTTTCGGTTTGTCACTTTCGGCTATATAGCTTTATCTTATTCTTTTAAATATATCACAACAACATCCATTGACGAATCTTTGGTAAAATGTTTCTGTTATCATAGAAGGAATATAGAACACATTTGCTTTTTGTGTTCGGCGTTCATCAAACAAATGCTGACCTTTTACCTTACCGATAGGTTAGGTTGTTGACTGTTGTGTTGGAGATCATTATTGATATTGACATTTTAATGATATCTTCACCTTTTAATACCTTCTGAATCGGTCTAGACAACTTATTTTAGTTTGCAGTTTGAGTGTAAGTATGTTGAATATGTTTACACACACATTGAAATTCTATTTAAATTATTACAATTGATGTGTCGTCTAATAAATAAATCTTAATTTTGCGTATTTTAGGCTTTAAAAACTCTAATTGAGCTAATATTCACTTGTTGTTGACTTTTTTTCAAATTTGATTTAATAGCTGCGTTTCTTTTAGTTTAAGGTTTGAAAAAAACGATGTGGGTCACGCAAAGAAGATATTTGTATAAAAAAATATATTTTAAATTGTTGGCAACTTTGAGTTTCAGAATTGCGAAAATAAAATGTCAAACCAGCATTTTGATTAATGTCAGATCAGTAGAGTTTATAAAGTAACTGCTTTAAATAATTAATAATTAAATAAAATAATTAATATTTAATAAAAAATTTTAAACATGTGATCTTTAAAAAGTATGGATTTTATATCGGAGGTTTGTATTGCTTTAAAATTAATTTTAAACAAATTTTATTGAAATCATATTGAAAACAAATCATATTAAAATTGATTTCAAACAAATTTTAATAAAATAACTTGACAGTTTGTTTTATGTTGAATAAATTTTCTTTGACATTTAAGTTTTAAAATGACGATACCAACCTTATAAAATGAAAACTTTCGTTTTCTCATGCAATTTCATGTACATATTAAAAATATTTCAGATCGTTGATCTAGGTTCTAGACTCATACCTGGGTTATGTTGTTGTTGTTTTTACATGTCCAGACCTTGATCCTGACCCAAATGAGAAAAACGCAGCTAATATTTGTTATGTAATTTTTCGTTTATTATTTGTACATATTTATGTTCTATAAAACATATTTTTGGACAATGCAGCTAAATTATATTGTATAATTTTTATTTATGTTAGGTATTTTAGTATACCTTATCCAGTAACTGGTTTGTTTTCAATCTTACGGGCAGTTCCTGACGTGGCCCCTATGCTCCCACCCCGAACCCACTTGTTATTTTTTTGGATTTTCGTTGTTTATATATGAATTATGTAATGAGATATTTTGATAAAAAAATAGGAGATTTTCATGCTTGATTCGTCTGGGTTTTCTATTGCCATATCAATAGTACCCGTTTTAGGTGAATATTGTTTCATAAAATCCCGCTACAACAAGCTCTAAAGTAATATTCAAAAAATCGTAGAAAAAAATATATTTAGAATTCTAAAACTTTCTGTTCAGAATATGATAACCTCATGTACTATCTATGAAACATGTAAAAAAATTCAAAAGAAGTTCTATTTTGACATATGAACTATTGAGTAAAAGGGTGCAGCGCGCCACACAGCGGAAATGACATGAATTATTAATTGCAAACTAACGTTTTTCGATCAAATAACTATTTCCACACACTTTTGCAAAATATAATATCAATTCAATGAAATTAGCAAAACGCCGCCGTCATACCGAAAACCCAATAAAACTGGTCAACTTTCAAACCTGTATAACTCATTCCAGAGCAATAAAATAAAAAAAACAGAATTTAGTCGAAAAAATCGATGCAAAAGGTGGAATGAGATTCAAATAATAAAAACACAGTCCGCTAATTCATGTGTCCTCATCAAAACAAGAAGAATATTACCTTATAGTAGCGTCTGAAGAATGTTTCTGATAAAAACGTGTGCGTACAGAAGGTTCTTTACCATTTAGTTTCAGAGTAATGGACAGTAAATTTGAGCGTTTGTTATAAAAAGAAGATGGTGTCATCATATTTTCTCTGTCTTAAACTATTTTGTTTGTAGAATTATTTTGAATCATTTAATTTTCGATTATAGACAAAAAAACATCAATGTCCAGATTGTTATAAGTGGTTTAAACAATCGTATTCCTTAGTAATGCACAGAAGAAGACATACAGGAGAAAGACCATTTGAGTGTCCAGAATGCGAAGCAAGATTTTATCGAAAAAAAGATTTAACCCAGCATAACCGATTGCATGAACGAAAACGTGAATTAGTAAGGTAGCATATGTTATTTAATAGAAATTTATTTTAACAAAAAAACTTCTTTTATTTTTAAGTTAAAGACTGAACAAGCAATAAATAATCAATCCGCTAGTAATGATGATTGGAATAACACTGAAATGGTAAGCATTACATCTTATTTATTACATATCTTATTCACATACCCATATCACAAGTTTAAAGTTATCAATAATCAAGTCTATGGTTGTAAAGTTCTGATCTATTCGGGTTTTTCTCAATGCATACACTGAAAAAAAAATTGAAGTTCATAACAACCTCATCTCGAAGTTGGCAGTTTCTTATTCATGCAAAGAAAAATTATTTGCAGACAATTTCACTGTGATTGGGACAACTACACGATAACATTTTCCTAACAACAGAATGAGGTTTATTTAAAATATAAAGTGTTATATTCAATATAACAGTAGTTGAATAAAGATAATAACTATTTCCGTGAAAAAAATTTCCTTTGGCCTTATATCATGAATTTTTCATTTTAAAGCTTGAGTATTTGAGATTAATTTAACTATATTTTATTTTCACATAAATATTTCGTGTGATTGTCTCAACTTAATCGATTTATAATTGTAGAGTTGTTGAAGCAATTTCGTAGTTTGATTCGCCATATGTGACCGCACGGTGAGGTTGAGACAATTGCATTTCGATTGGAAATAGGACATGCTTTTTTCAGTGTACATTTGTTCGTGTAACAAAAATATTTCAGATCATTGATCTAGGCTCAGATAAATATCTGGGCTATGTTGTTTTTGTTTTTACATGTAAAACTTAGACTTGATCTAGACCTTGACCCAAATGAAAAAAACGCTGCTAATATTTGTTTTGTAATTTTTCGTTTATTATTTACGTGAGCAATTTCACGAAGATTCAACAACGTTTTAACTTGACCCCTTTTAATTTTGATTATTTTTTGTTTATAGATAGTCTTTCATAACTAAAAAATATAAGTTCTCTTAGAATTTTTTTTTCGACCAGGGGTCTTCACAGGGTGCCCTTGAATTTTTTGTTATTTTGTGATGTGAGTGCATTTTGACGAGCGATTGTGGAAAAACTAATCAATCGATTTTCATAAATGATATGTCGTTGAATAGGTATTAGAACAAAGTTTTTAAAAATATACACTGTTATTTTTTGAAATAACTTTTAACTGTGTAACATAAGAAAAAAACGGTGTAACATAAGAAAAGATGGCGCTACACCTTTTTTTTAAACTAATTTGAAGCTTATTTTATATCTAACTACTTGTGAAAGTTTAGGACATGCGTTATGTTTTGTTTTAAAGATAAAATTCGTTGTGCATATGAATGTCGGGAATCAGTTTTTTTTGTTGTGAAGGAAAATTATAAAAATGGCGTTATAAACTAAGAGATTTGTTTTGTATGTTAAATATCAAATATTTTATTATTAAATGAACTTTAAAAATATTATAACAATTATGTATGTCGTACAATAAATAAAATAAATACAATTGTTAAAAATGATTTACTTATTTTACAAACAGCAGTTTCTTTTGAATAGGAAAACACTTCTGCACTTATTTTCTTTGTATTAGATGGCATAAAAGATGAAATGTTTATTTACCACTTTTACTAATCACTTGTCACTCTTATAAAAAATAATTTGACAGTCTCGACTGCAAACAAAAAAGCCGTATAAATAACTAAATATATTTAGGAACTTTTGACTGGTTGACTATTTTAACATTAAATTACAAATATTTTATTATTAAATAAACTTTTTAAAATATCATACAAATTATATATGTAGGTTA